>CAUYLG010046212.1:0-205883 GCA_963573385.1 Cacajao melanocephalus
ACTTAGTTTAGTCTGTTGTTAAAACTTTCCATTGCATTTTGTAATTCTCTAAAGATGTCTTTCATTTCCAGTAGTTTTGATTGGCTTTTCTTTAAAATATCTCTTGTTTTTGTCAGGTTTGTCAAAGATCAGATGGTTATAGTTGTGTAGTGTTCTTTCTGAGGCCTCTGTTCTGTTCCATGGGTGTATATCTCTGTTTTGGTACCAGCCCCATGCTGTTTTGATTATAGCAGCCATGTAATATAGGTTGAAGTCAGGTAGCATGATGCCTCCAGCTTTCTTTTTCTTTTTTCTTTTTTTTTGCTTAGAATTGTTTTGGCTATGCAGGCTTTTTTTTTTTTTTTTTTTTCTTTTTGGTTCCATATGAAGTTTAAGGTGGTTTTTTCCAATTCTGTGAAGAAAGTCATTGGTAGCTTGTGGGGATAGCATTGAATCTATATCACTTTAGAAATTTTTTTCATTCATATCCCGAGTTGTTTTTTAAATTTCTTTATGTTGTTTTTTTACCTTTCTCTTGCATTTCCCTGAGCAACTTAATAATCAACCTATTGATTTCTTTATCTGATATTTCAAACATTTCATCTTGGAAAAAATCCAGTTTAAACATAAAGATGCAGAGTCAATGGGTGAAGAAAGATACAGCATGCCAACACTAATCAAAAAGTGAGATTTGCTATATCAATTTCTGACAGTGCTTACTTTAGAGCAAAGAAAGTTATTGGGGATAAAAAAGGTATTATATAGTGATAAAGGAGTAAATTCTCCAAAAAAAAAAAATCCTTATATGCACGCACCTAACAACAGGGTGTCAAAACATGTAAGGCAAAAACTGATAGAATTGTAAAAAGAAATAGATTAATCCACTATTGTAGTTAAAGACTTCAACATTTTTGTATCAGGAATGAATAGATCTAGCAGACAGAAAATCAGTAATGGCATAGCTGAACTAAAAATACCATCAATTTAATAGAAATAATGGGCATCTATGGAATACTTTATCCAATACAGCAGAATATACACTCCTGTCAATCTCACACGGAAAATTCAACAAGACCACATTCTAAGTCAGCTTAACAAATTGAAAAGAAGTGATACAACGTCTCCTTTCAGACCTCAATAAATGTAAACTGGAATCAATAACAGGAAGATAGCTAGAAAATCCCCAAAATTTTGGAGATTAAACAACATATGTCTAAATGCACTAGGATTAAGGAAGTAATCACAAGATAACTCTTAAAATATTTTGAACTAAATAAAAATGAAAACACAATTTATCAAAATTTGTGAGATACAGTGAAAATAGTGTTTTTAAAGACATTTGTAGCACTATGTGCATATTAGAAAATAAAATGGATCTAAAAATCAGTCATCTAATTTCCACCTTAGAAAACTAGAAAAAAAGACCAAATTAAATCCAAAGTAAACAGAAAAAAAAGAAATAATGAAAATTAGAGCTTAAGTCCATAAAATTAAAAACAGAAAGACAATAGACAAAATCAACTAAACCAAAAGCTGGTTCTTTGAAAAGATAAATAAAATTGGTATGTCTCTAGACAAGCTAAGAAAAAAAAAATAAAGAGGAAACAAAAGTCACAAATAAACAGGGAACATCACTACAAAAACCATGGACATTAAAAGAATCATAAAAGACTACTATAAACAACTATATGGTCATAATTTGATAACCTAGATGAAATGGACCAATTTCTTGCAAGACACAATTTGTAAAAATTCACACAAGAAGAAATAGACAATATGAATAGGCCTATGTCCATTAAGAAAATTGAATTAATAATTAATAACCTTCAAAGAAGCAAGCCCAGGCCCAGTTGGATTCACAGATGAACTCTGCCGAACATTTATGAAAGACATATCAGTCCTCTACAATCTCTTTTAAAAAATGGAAGCAGATTAATAACTTCTGAACTCATTCTATGACACCAGCATTACCTTAATATTAGATAAAAACATTATAAGAAAACTATAGACCAACATCTTTCATGAACTAGATGCAAAAAAAAAAATTCTTAATAAGATACTAGAAAGTCAAATCCAACAAGATAGAAAAAGAATTATATACCATGACCAAGTGGGATTGATGTCATGCAAGTCTTGTTGTTTTTTCCTTTTTCTTTTTATTCTTTTTGAAATGAAAATCGAACCTGTGCTAAGGCTGGTTTAACATTCAATAATCAATTGGTATAATCCATCATATCAAGAGGCTAAAGAAAATAAATCACATGATTATATTAATAGATACAGAAAAAGCATTTGACAAACTCCAACACCCATTCGGGATAAAAACTCTCAATAAACTGAGAATAGAGAAGAATTTCCTCAACTTGAAAAAGATTATCTACAAAAACCTACAGCTAACATCATACTTAGTGGTGACAAACTAGGAGTTTTCCCACTAAGATTAGGAACAAGAAAAGCTGCCTTCTTTATCCACTGCTTTTCATATCATACTGGAAGTCCTTAATTATTGCCAATGCAATAAGACAAGAAAAGGAAAAAAACCCATATAGATTAAGAAGGAAGAAATACAACTCTCTTTATTCACAGATGACATGATAATCTGTGTATAAAATCCAAAAAAATCATCAAAATTCTCCTGGAACTAAAAAGTTATTGTAGTAAGGTTGCAGGATACAAGGTTAATATACAAAACCCAATTGTTTTCCTACATACCAGAAATGAGCAAGTGAAATTTAAATTAAAAACAATACCATTTATATTAGCATGCAAAAATATGAAATACTTAGTCATAAATTTAACGAAAATATGTACAAAGTCTATATGAGGAAAATTGCAAAACCTTGATAAAAGAAATAAAGGAAGAACTAAATTAACAGAGATACAGTCCATATACATGGACATAAGACTCAATATTGTTAAGAAGTCAGTTCTTCTCAAGTTGATCTATACATTCAAAACAATCTCAATTAAAATCCCAGCAAATTATTTTGTATTAAAAACTATTCTAAAATATATATAAAATATTATAATCAAGACATTGTGGTGAAAGAACAAAGAAATAGTCTAATACAATACAAAAGAGACCCCAGAAGTAGACTCACACATAAAAAGACAACTGATTTTTGACAAGGGAGGAAAGGCTAATACAAGGGAGTAAAGATAGTCTTTTCAACAAGTTGTGCTATAACAACTGGACAGCCACACGCAAAACAAAACAATACAAAACAAAACTAGAAACAGACCTTACTCCCCTCAGAAAAATTAACTTGAATAGATTACAAACTTAAATGTAAAACACAAACTAGCAAATCTTTAGAAGATAACACAGGAGAAAATCTAGACAACATTAGTTTTTGAGATGAATTTTTAGATAAATGCCAAAGGTGTGAACTATGAAAGAAATAATAAATAAGCTAGATTTCATTGAAACTATATGAAGGACATTGTCAAGAAAATGAAATGGCAAGACACAGACTGGGAGAAAATATTTGCAAAAGACATACATGATAAAGAACTATTATCTGAAATAGACAAAGAACTCTTAAAAATCAGCAATAAGAAAATAAACAACCTGACTAAAAAATAGTCCAGAGAGGTAGAGCAAGATGTCCAAATAGAAGCCTCCACCAACTGGCCTTCAAAGGAACACAAAATTTAACAACCATCTCCACAGAAAAGCACCTTCAGAAAGACAAATCAGGTGAGCAGACACAGTACCTGGCTTTAACTTTATATCACTGAAAGAGGCACTAAAGAGGATAGGAAAGACAGTCTTGAACTGCCAAGGCCACCCCTCCCCTTCCCCCTGGAAGCAGCCATGTAGCACAAAAAGGTAATATATGTGTTGGGGGAGGGACAGTGCAGTAATTTAGGGAATTTACATTGGAATTCAGTGCTTCCCTGTTACAGTGGAAAGCAATACTGGGAAGAACTCAGCTGATGCCCACAGAGGGAACATTTAGACCAGCAAAAAAATTGTCCATCCCAATGGTAAAAACTCAAGTTCCAGCAAGCCTCACCACCACAGGCTAAAGTGTTCTGGGGTCCTAAATAAATCTGAAAGGCAGTCTAGGCCACAAGAATAGCAACTCCTAGGCAAATCCTAATGCTGTGCTGGGCTCAGAGCCAGTGGACTTGGGAAGCATGTGAGTGAGTGCAATACTATCTGGGGCAGCCAAGAAAGTGTTTTTGCTATCTCTCCCCGAACCCTGGGCAGTGCAGCTTGCCGGCTCTGAAAGAGACTCTTTCCTTCTGCTTGTGGAGAGGAGAGGGAAGAATAAAGAGGACTTTGTCTTATGGCTTGGATACAAGCTCAGCCACAGTAGAATAGGGCACTGGGCAGAGTCCTGAGGCACCCATTCCAACCCCTAGCTCTAAGACATTTCTAGACATACCCAGGCCAGAAGGGAATCTGCTGCCTTGAAGGGATTCATCACCTGCTGACTACTGAGCCCATGGGCCCTGAATAATCAGCAGCAGTAGCCAGACAGTACCTGCTATGAGCCTTGTGTGTAATTCTAAGATGCACCAGATGTGGTGGCTACAAGGAGAGCCTCCTTCTGTTTGAGAAAAGCAGAAGAAAGAGTAAAGGGGGCTTTGTCTTGCAGCCTAGGTCCCAGCTTGGCCACAGAAGGGTAGAGCACCAAGCAGGCTCTTAGGGGCCCTGAGGCTAAGTGACGGCCTTGGCCTTGGCTCTTGGACAGAATTTCTGACCTGCCCTGGGCCAAAGGGGAGACCACTTCCCTGAAGGAAGAGTCCCAGGCCTGGGAGCATTCACCACACAGTGATTGAAGAGCTCCTGAGCCCTGAGTAAACATTGGCAGTAGCCAGGCAGTGCTTGCCATGTGCCTGGTGCAGGGGTGGCCATGGGAAGAGACTCTTCTGCTTGTGGAAATGGGAGGTAAAAGTGGGAAGGACGTTTTCTTGTTGCTTGGGTGCCAGCTCAGCTGCAGTAGAACAGAGTACCAGGTAGATTCCTAAGGTTTTTGACTCCAGGCCCTGCTCCCAGATGGCATCTCTGGACCTACCCAGGGCCAAGGGGAACTTACCACCCTGAAGGGAAGAACAGAAGCCTGGCTGGCTTTGCCAGCTGCTGATCGTAGAGCCCTAAGGTCTTGAGTGAACATAGGCCATAGCCATGTAGTGGCTATAGTCAGCCTTGGGTGAGACCAGTGCTGTGGCGGCTTCAGGTCTGCCTCAGCACAATCTCACTGGTGGTGGCCGTAAGGATGCTTGTGTCACCCCTCCCCAAGATCCAGGCAGCTCAGCACAGAAAGAGAGAAAGACTCTGGGAGAAAGTAAGAGAAGAGAACAAGAGTCTATTCCTGGAAATCCAGAGAATTCTTCTGGATCTTATCCAAGACCACCATGGCAGTACTTCTACAAGTCTGTAAGAGCCACAGTGTTACTGGACTTGTGGTACCCCCCCCATCCTAATGCAGACATGGCTGCAGTGACAAAAGACATAGATCACAGTACCCAAGTCCCTTTGAATATCTGAAAAGCCTTCTCCAGAAGGATGGGTATAAACAAGCCAAGACTGCAAAGACTAAATAAATACCTAACTTTTCAATGCCTGGACACCAACAAACAACCACAAACATCAAGACCATCCAGGATAACATGATCTCACTAAACTAAACTAACTAAACTGACTAACTAACTCACTAAACTAACTAAATAAGATACCAGGGACAA
Source organism: Cacajao melanocephalus (assembly GCA_963573385.1). NCBI lineage: Eukaryota > Metazoa > Chordata > Mammalia > Primates > Pitheciidae > Cacajao > Cacajao melanocephalus. Next base: position 5,677 of record CAUYLG010046212.1, read on the forward strand.
ATCCTGGAGAGCCAAATCTGTGGTCTTTCAGACAGATAATTCAAAATAGCTGTGTTGAGGAGCACAGAGAAGGATTTCAGAATCCTATTAGACACAGTTAACAGAGATTGAAATAATTAAAAAGAATCAAGCAGACATTCTGGAGCTGAAAAATGCAGTTGATATACTAAAGAATGCATGAGAGTCTCTTGATAGCAGAATTGGTCAAGCAGAAGAAAGAATTAGTGGGCTTGAAGACAGACTATTTGAAAATACAGTCAGAGGAGACAAAAGAAAAAGGAATAACGAACAACGAAGCAGGCCTACAAGATCTAGAAAGTAGCATCAAAAGGGAAAATCTAAGAGTTACTGACCTTAAAAAGGAGGTAGAGAGTGAGATAGGGGTAAAAAGTTTACTCAGAGATAGTAACAAAAAACTTCCCCAAACTAGAGAAAGATAACAATATTCAAATACGAAAAGGTTATTTCTATAACACTAAGCAGATTTAACCTACAAAAAGACTACTTTGAGTCATTTAATAATCAAACTCCCAAAGATCAAGGACAAAGAAAGGATCCTAAAAGAAGTAAGAGAACAGAAACGAATAACACACAATGGACCTCCAATATGCTGGACAGCAGACTTTTCAGTGGAAACCTTACAGGCCGGGGGAGAGTAGCATGACATATTTTAAGTGCTGAAGGAAAAAAAAATCATTTTAGAATAGAATAGTTTATCTAGCAAAAATATCTTTCCAACATGGAGAAGAAATACAGACTTTCCCAGACAAAACCTGAGGGATTTCATCAACACCAGACCTGTCCTACAAGAAATGCTAAGGGGAGTTCTTTAGTCAGAAAGCAAAGGGTGTTAATGAGCAACAAGAAATCATCTGAAGGTATAAAACTCACTGGTATTAGTAAGAGCAGAATAAAACACAGAATATTCTAGCACTGTAACTGTGGTGTATAAACTACTCATATCTTAAGTAAACAAGACTAAAAAATGAACTGATAGAATATAATAACTACAGCTTTTCAAGACATACGCAATACAATAAAATATAAATTGAAACAACAAAAAGTAGAAAAGCAGAGGGACAAAGTTCAAGTACAGATTTTTAAATTAGTTTTCTCTTTGCTTGTTAGTTTGTTTATGGAAACAGTCACTGGGACCTACTTGAGGGTGGAGGGTGGGAGGAACCTGAGGATAGAAAAACTGCCAATCAGGTACTATGCTTATTACCTTGGTGACAACATAATATGTATACCAAACCCCCATGACATGCAATTTATCCATAGACCCAACTTACATATGTTCCCCTAACACTAAAACTAAAATTAAATTAAATTAAACTAAAATAGAGATAGCATGTGATCCAGCAATCCCACTGCTATGCATATACTCAAAAGAAAGGAAATCAGCATATCAAAAAGCTATTTGCACTCCTTGCATAATAGCCAAGATTTGGAAGCCAGCTAAGTGTCCATCAACAGATGAGCAGATTTAAAAAATGTGGTATGTATACACAATGGAGTGCTATTCAGACATAAAAAAAGCATGAGATCTTGTCATTAGCAACAACATAGATGGAACTGGAAGTCATTATGTTAAATGAAATAAGGTAGGCACACAAAGACAAACTTTGCTTGTCCTCACTTGTTTGTGGGAGTTTAAAATTAAAACAATTGAACTCATGGAGATATGGAATAGAATAATGGTTACCGGAAGCTGGGAAGGGTAGTGAAGTGGGAGACTGGGGATGGTTAATGGGTACAAAAAAAACAGGATGAATAAGATCCAATATTAGATAGCACAACAGGGGGACTATAGTCAATAATAATTTAATTGTACATTTTAAAAAACTAAAAGTATAATTGGATTGTTTGTAACGCAAAGGATAAATGCTTGTGGTGATGGATATCTTGTTTACCCTGATGTGATTACACATCGTATACCTATATCAATATATCTCATGTACTGTATAATTATATACACCTACTATATGCCCACAAAAATTAAAAAGATTTAAACACTTTAAAAAACACCTCACCAAAGAAGATATACAGATGGCAAATACACACAGGAAAAGAAGCTCTACATCCTGTGCCATCACTGAAGTGAAAACTAAAATGAGATACCACTACACACCTAGTAGAATGGCCAAAATTCAGAATACCAACAACATCAAATGCTGGCAAAGACATAGAACAACAGAAGCTCTCATTTACTGCTTGTGAGAATGCAAAATACCTCCACTTGGAAATACAATTTTGATGTTTCTTTAAAAACTAAACATACAATCATGAGATCCAGCAATCATGCTCCATGATATTTACCCAAAGGAAATGAACACTTATGTCAACATAAAAACATGCACATTGATATTGACAGCAGTTTAATGTATAATTTGCAAAACTTGGAAGCTACCAAGATATCCTTCAGTGAGTGGACGGACAAACTGTCCTAAATCAGACAATGGAATATTATTCAGCACTAAAAATAAATGAGTTATCAAACTATGAAATGACATGGAAGAAACTTAAATTAATATTAATAAGTGAAAGAAGCCAATCTGAATAGATTATATATTGTAGGATTTCAACTATATTATATTCTGGAAAAGGTGAAACTATAGAGACAGTAAACAGATCAGTGGTTTCTAAAAGTTAGTGGAGATAAATAGGTGGAGCACAGAAGATTTTAGGGCAGTGAAACTGTTCTATATGATATTGTAATGATGGATACATGTTATACATTTGTCCAAACCCATAGAATGTACAACACGAAGAGTTAACCCAAAGGTAAACTATGGACTCTTGGTGATAATGATGTAGGTTCATCCACTGTAACAAATGTGCTACTCTAGCGAGGGATGTTGATAATGGGTGAGGCTATTCATGTGGGGGAATAGGGGCATATCAGAAATCTCTGTATCATCTAATTGATTTTGTCATAAACATAAAACGTCTCAAAAGAAGTCTGTTAAAAATCTATTAAATGTCTGAAAAAGAAAATACAATTAGCATTAACTGTTGTATTGTTAGTCAGGGTTTGCCAGAGGGACAGAACTATGTACACACACACACACATACATATACACATATATGAGTTTATTAAGGAGTACTAACTCACATGATCACAAGGTCCCACAACAGGCAGTCTAAAAGCTGAGGAGCAAGGAATCCAGTCTGAGTCCCAAAGCTAAAGAACTTGGAGTCTGATGTTCCAGGGCAAGAAGCATTCAGCACAGGAGAAAGATGTTGCCTGGAAGGCTAAGCCAGTCTAATCTTTTCATGTTCTTCTGCCTGCTTTTTATTCTGGCTGTGCTGGCAGCTGATTAGATTGTGCCCACCCAAATTAAGGGTGGGTCTGCCTTTCCCAGCCCACTGACTCAAATGTTACTCTTCTTTGGCAACACCTTCACAGACACACCCACGATCTATACTTTGCATTCTTCAATCCAGTCAGGTTGGCACTCAGTATGAACCATCACAACTGTGGTGAATGGGTCTTGCCATGCCTCTGAATAACCATTCTTGAGGACTCTTCTGTAGTCATGCTCACAGGTTAATGACTTATTTGTGTTTCATTTTCAAATTTTGTTAAGAGACTTCAGACAGTGATAAGGATTCAAACAACCAACAGATTAGACAAGACGTTTTCTTTTTCTTATTGTTTAGAGACAGTCTCACTCTCACCCAGGCTGAAGTACAGTGGCTACCATAGCTCACTGCAACCTTGCACTGCTGGGCTCAAGCGAACTTCTACTTCAGTTTCTGAAGTAGCTATGACTACAGGCTCATGCCACCACACCCATCTACTTTTTAGCTTTTTTGTAGAGATGAGGTTCTTGCTATGTTGGTGGAGACCAGGATGGTCTCAAATTCCTGGTCTCAAGCAATCCTCCCACTTTGGCCTCCCAAAGTGCTGGGATTACAGGCATGAGCCTCCACACCTGGCCTTAGACAATAAACTGCTTACCATCTAGTCAGAAAATAGTTAAGACAGTTGCAAAATATGATCTGGTAGGCTATGAACAGAACTAAAAATATGATTTAATTCCACTGGGTTCTATTTTTGGGAATACCTAGAGACTATTTACTGGTACAACCTTGGCGAATTATTAAGAGTTACTAAATAAACTAAACTTAGTATATTGACTGAATTTACCAAGGATTTACTCTATATGTTCCTAAAATGGCTTAGTGCCAAGCAATGCTTGCCAATGTTCAAAAGCTCCCACTGGGCATGCCCCACATATAAATAGAATTTCTGCAAATTTTTAGAAAGGGTACGTAGGGAGGAGCCTCACCACTGTTGATTTGAGTTGGTCAGGTCCTTAGTCACTGGTAATTTTCCTTTTTAATTATAAATGCCTCTTAGCTTAGCATCTTCATTACGGATTTAATTTGTGCGGGGTTGTTCGGTTAATAACAACTACTATTTGAGTGTTTAGTCCAGATCCTAGACCAAGATCTTTACATGCTCATTTGTGGCTCTTAACATCCTTTTGAGACAGGTAATGATAACATCTTCATTTTACAGGTGAGGAGACTAAGGCACAGAGAAACTAGACAACTCGCCTATGATCATACAGCTAGACACTGCGGAACCAGGATTTGAACTCAGGGATCTTCACTGTAGGTCAGAGGTCAGCAAACTGTCTCAGTAAAGGGCCAAATACTAAATATTTGCGGCTTTGCAGACTGTAGGGTCCCTATTGAACTATGTTGTTGTAGCCCCAAAGCAGCCTTAGACATTATATAAACAAATTGGTATGGCTACGTTCCAATAAAACTTTATTTACAAAACCAGACAGTAGGCAGGATTTGGTGTGTGGGCCATAGTTTCCTGACTCTTGCTCTAGATCCCTTGCTCTTACCCACTATGCTAATAACATATGCCCTCTTAGGTTTCAGTGAAACTCATAAACAGACTAGGAATCTGAAATGCTCCAAGAGCCATATACTGAGACACAAAGGCATTGTAGTTCAAACGTTAATCAACTGTGCCTTTATTGGTAAAGAAGATACGAAATATATGCCTGTATAGCAGTATGTTCATTGCTGATATGAAGAAATTTTGCTTGCCTTTTTTTAGCTGCAAATTATTTGATTACTTAAATTTATATCGCAACATTCTAGAATGTAAAATCTCTACAGAAGCTTACTATTTTAAAGTAGGCATAAAATCCACATATTTTGGACCCCAATGCTTTATATCATCTAGTTTGAACACATAAAGTAGAGAGGCCAAGGGATCTTTTGAGCCACTGGATAGCTATAGTCCAAAAATGTTTGAGAGCCATCACTCTGCAGAAATGAGTAGGGAAGCTTCTGGGGTCAAATAGTATCTTGGAGAAGATCCCAAATGGAAGCAGCAGGGAGTGAGGGCATTTTATATTTAGCAATAGTTTAACTCAATGGTTCCTGTTAAAGACTAAACTGTGTTTCCCCAGAATTCGTTTAAAGACGACCCCTGGTGGCTCACGCCTATAATCCCAGCACTTTGGGAGGCCGAGGCAGGTGGATCACGAGGTGAATAGATCGAGACCAACCTGGTCAACATGGTGAAACCCCGTCTCTACTAAAAAGACAAAAAATTAGATGGGCATGGTGGCACACGCCTGTAGTCCCAGCTACTCGGGAGGCTGAGGCAGGAGAATTGCCTGAATCCGGGAGGTGGAGGTTGCAGTGAGCCAAGATCGTGCCATTGCACTCCAGCCTGGGTAACGAGCGAAACTCCATCTCAAAAAAAAAAAAAAAAAAGACGACCCCATGTGACTATATTTGGAGAAAGGGCCTTTAAGCAGGTAATTAAGGTTAAATGAGATCATTGGGTTAGGGCCCAAATCCAGTAAGACTGATGTCCTTCTAAGAAGAGGAAAGGACACCAGAGCTAACGCTTTGCCCATACAGAGAAAAGGTCATAGGAAGACACAGAAAGAAAGCAGCCATCTGCAAGACAGGAAGAGGGGCCTGACCAGAAATCAACCCTCTTGGCACTTTCATATTGGACTTTCAGCCTCCAGGGTTGCGAGAAAATAGATTGCTATTTAAGCCGCTCAGTCTATGTTATTTTGTTATGGCAGCAGAGCAGCCTAATACAGTGTCCAACTTGTGAATATAAAAAAGTATATGAACTTTCACAAGCTATTAGTTATTCTATCTTCATTAACTGTTGACTAAAATTATACAGAAATACATATATACACACACAAATAACTAGATACAATAAATTCAGCAATACCTGAATGTTACTAATCATAACAATATATAAATATATTTGTGGGGAAAAGTTGTATACATATTTCGGAGATTTGATGTTATTCGGGTTCAGATAACGCTTGGTATTAATGTGTTTTCACAGTCGACATCCCTGCAACAGTTACTCCATTGACCTCTTGCGATCCTCAGTCGCTGAGGCAGGAATCACCTATTCCCAGCCCCTTTTAAGTCTGGCTATATTAGGTTTAACTTGGGCTCAGTCCCTCTTCTGCAGCTGCTTCTGTTGATAGAGGGCATGGCACTCACACACACACACACACGGACACACACATACGCACACACACACACCACAACACACACACACACACACACACACACACACACACACAGAAGAAAATGTTTCAGTCACAGTTTGAGTAAATGATCTAATTGCAGGGATCCCATGAGCCAGGACAGATTTTTAGGCCAGGGAAGACTCATGGCAGCAATGGGATTAAAAGCTGTCCTGTTGCTATCTATCTTCCCACCCAGCAGTCTTATTTGCCTGAGACTGGAAGCTCATTAGGAACAAGAACCAACATCTCCATCTTAAACCTCTTTCTATATCCCTTATGGAATTTGTAATTGGAGGAGCTTAATTAACATTGTTTAACAAAAGCAAAGTCCAAACCAGGTGTTTCCAAACCCGGCTCATCATCAGTGTTAGCTAAGGAGTTTTTAAAACTGGGTGACCAATCCTACCCTGTACGTCTCTGAAGGGTAGAGATCGGAGGACCTGCACTTTTACTATGCTTCCTCTGTTAATTCTGATGTAGCCATTTCAGCACAATTTCTCACATTTGCATTTAACAACTGCTTTAGATGAATATAGCTAATGGCCTCAATGAATGGTCACCCCATATCCTGTCCCTTTGCCCTGTAACTTTGTAGTGCCATACCACTGTAATTCTGAGCTTGCCCCAAGTGACCTGCTTTGGCCAACAGAATTTCGGCAAATTTGATGCAACCAGAGACTTGGAAAGGTTCTTGTCTGCATGTTTCCATTTTCTCTCTTCAACCCCTGTCACTGCAATGAGACTATCCAAGGCCAGCCTGCTGAAAGGGTGTGAGAGGCACATAAAACAGGTCTGAGTCATCTCAGCTAAGGCCACACGAGACCAGCCATCCCCCAGCCTACACAGCAGCAGGCTGAAGACACAAGAAGTAAACTCATTTGAGATCAATCAAGACCATTTCAGAGAGCAATTTTACCGAGTGAACTGTAGACTTGTGAGAAATCATAAATGGCTATCATTTTAAGCTACTAAGGATTGGGGTGGTTTGCTAACTGACACAACAACCATGATGCAGACCAACTGGAGGGATGGAGCATCTAAACTAAAGGTGTCAGAGAGATCTGTAGACGTTTTCAATGTCTATTGCACAGGATGACATTAACAAGAAGAAGGAGGATTTTCCAAGACCAGGTTCCAGTTCAGTTTAGTTGATTTCTTTGTGTCTTCCAACGAAACAGAATGTAAGCAATGTTTCCTAAATTTATTTGACCACAGAACATTCTTCTCTTTTTTTTTTTTTTTTTTTTTTTTTGAGACGGAGTCTTGCTCTGTCGCCAGGCTGGAGTGCAGTGGCAGCATCTCGGCTCACTGCAACCTCTGCCTCCCGGGTTCAAGCGATTCTTCTGCCTCAGCCTCCCAAGTAGCTGGGACTACAGGCACACGCCACCATGCCCAGCTAATTTTCGTATTTTTAGTAGAGACAGGGTTTCACCATGTTGGCCAGGGTGGTCTTGATCTCTTGACCTTGTGATCAGCCCACCTCAGCCTCCCAAAGTGGTGGGATTACAGGCATGAGCCACTGCACCTGGCCTGACCACAGAACCTTCTTTATCCCCCACTCCCAAGCTAAGAATCATACAAAATGATATTCCATAAAATATACGTTGGGACATTATTTAAAATAAATTGGTCTTCATCCTGCTTCAATGTTGTTCCAGGGGGTAGAACTGCATTTAAGGCATTGTAGTTATAGGGAGAAGAATTGGGATTAAACATACTCAAGCAAGGATTTGTCAACTATGAGAGTTATCCAAAGATGAACTTGCTGGCCTTGTGAAACAGTGACTCCAAACCCCAAGACTGAAGGCATTCAAAGAGAGAGAAATCTGAAATTTACAGGATTTGGGTTGTGACAAGTTAACTTCCTTGAAATCCTTATTCCCCAATAACATGACAAAGGATTCTGATTCCTTCTTTCAGTTCTAAGTGGTATGACAGTTCATTTTATGTGTCAGCTCAGCTAGGCTATGGTGCCCCCTTGTTTGGTTAAACACTAGTCTAGATGGTTTGTGAAGGTGTTTTGTAGATGTGACTAACATTTGTAATCAGCAGATTTTTTTAAAGTAAAGCAGCTTATGCCCCATAATGTGAGTGGTTCTTATCCAATCAGTTGAGGGCCTTAAGATAAGCAACTGAGGCTTCCCACAGAGGAAAGAATTCTGCTTCAAGACTGCAACACAGAAGCCCTGTTTGAGTTTCTAGCCTCCAGGCCTGCCCCGCAGATTTTGGATATGCTGGACCTCATAACGATGTGAGCAAATTCCTTAAAATAACTAGAAAAATTCTCTCTCTCTTTCCCTCTCTCTGCCCCACCCCCTATAGGTAGATATATTTATCTCCTATTGATTCTGTTTCTCTGGAGAACCTTGACTAATACAAGTAAATATCAAATATCATTTATATTTCATCACAATCCCAGACTTAACAACCCAGAAGTTCCACTCTACTTCCTAATACTTGCCTTGGGTAAATCACAGTGTTAGGTTTCCCAGATTTCCCATGTGGTTCCTCTAAAGACTCTTGTGGGTAGTCAGCTGAAAACCAGAACTCTTAGTTGTGTTATTGTGGTAGCCAGGAGGTGACATTTCTCACATTCCCTTTTTGAGAGGGGCAGATTTTATGAGTCACCTTGGGTGGCATAGCAATTTTGCAGCTATATAACATTTGTAAAAAACTGGCAGTCCCTCATAAACCACAGTGACCCAACTTGGCAGGGCCCCAGCACCTATTTATGGCCTGAAATATGGGGGAAGAGGTCACAGGAGGAGGTTCTCGCTTCTGGAAGTGAGTCAGACAGACGATAACACTCCAGGTCAGAGTTAACACAGTCTGATTCACTGCAACATGTTCTCTCAGTGACTTCCTAGGAGCCTAACTGAACTACTAACAAAGCCAGTGTTGATACCCAGTATTTAGCCAGTTAGAAAAAGAGAAGGCCGGGTGCGGTGGCTCACTCCTCTAATCCCAGCACTTTGGGAGGCTGAGGCGGGTGGATCATGAGGTCAGGAGTTCGAGACCAGGCTGGCCAACATGGTGAAATCCCGTCTCTACTAAAAACACAAAAAATTCGCCGGGCATGGTGGTGCATGCCTGTAATCCCAGCTACTCGGGAGGCTGAGGCAGGAGAATTGCTTGAACCCAGAAGGCGGAGGTTGCAGTGAGCTGAGATTGTGCCACTGCACTCCAGCCTGGGTGACAGTGCGAGACTCGGTCTCAAAAAAAAGAAAAAGAGAGAAAACTAGAGAAGGTCAATAATAAAAAAGAAGACTTTAAGAGAGAGAAACAAACAAAAAATACCAAGTGTCGCCCAGTGACAGTGGGAATACAGACCTAGAACAATCCCCTTGCTCAGTTGGCACTCTGCTCATGTTACTCAGAGGACCCCTCACACTATAGCGGCAGCCATCTGTAGCTAGTGCCTTGAGGATAAATTCTTGTTTTTCCTTGCCTGGTTCAATACCCAGTACATAGCAGGAGCTTAAACACTATTCACTGAGTGAACGAGCTACTAAGGACATAGAGCCCTTCACATCCACGGGGCTATCCAGCCAGGATTGTTTTTCATCCTGTCATTGAGCTTCACAAGCCCAACATGATCCAGTACCTGACAATATTTCTTCCTAAACTAGCCCTGATACATGTGTGTAGTTTCTAGGTTCTTAAAATCTTTAGAACTCCGGTCCTTATGTTTGAGTACTGTGCTTGTTCTTGTTTGCTAGGCTGCCAAAACCAAGTATCATACACCGGGTGGCTTAAACAATAGAAATTAATTTTCTCATAGTCCTGGTGGCTAGAAGTCTGAGATCAAGGTGTTGGCAGGGCTGGTTTCTTCTGAGGCCTCTGTCTTTCAGTTGTGGATAGCCATCTTCTCTTTGTATCCTCCCGTGATTTTCCTTCTGTAACTGTCTGCATCCGTCTCATCTTCTTAGAAGGACACCAACCACATTGGATTAGGTCCCACTCTAATTATCCCATTTTATTTCATTACCCCTTTAAAGATCTGTCTCCAAATTTAGTCACATTCTGAAGTACTAGGGCTTAAGAATTTGACATACACGCTTTGGAGGGTCACAAACACACATACACATGTATATAAGATACATGTAATAGATACGTAAATCTTTTCACAGCTTTAAGGTCAGAAAGGGAATGTCTTTACCTCCGTTCTATCTTAGTATCTTTTCTCTGAATGCCTACTTAGAACCCTTCTTTAATTGTGAAGGAAGAAAAACTGTAGGATACAATCTCTGTATCTTTCCTCTAATTAATAATTAAACTAACTTTAATTAATTGATTTCTTTTTCAAGTATCTCAAATTTTTATTTCCTCTTTGTGTTTAGCTGTTCTTGCATTGCTATAAAGAAATACCCGAGACTGGGCAATTTATTTAAAAAGAGGTTTAACTGGCTTATAGTGCTGCAGGCTGTACAGGAAGTACAGTAGCATCTGCTTCTGGAGAGATCTCAGGAAGCTTCCAATCGTGGCACAAGGTAAAGGGTGTGCAGGCACGTCACCTGGCAGGAGCAGGAGCGAGAGAGAGTGGAGGTGGGAGGTGCCACACACTTTTAAAGGACCAGATCTTGCCAGAATTCGCTGTCACGAAGATGGCACCAGGCCATGAGGGATTCGCCCCCTGATCCAAACCCCTCCTACCAGGCCCCACCTCCAGCACTGGGGATTACAATTCAACATGAGATTTGGGCAGGAATAAAGATCCAACCATATCACTCTTTTAGAATTCTTGTAAGCTGAAAGAAACAGAAACACAAGAGTCTAGAAGTGGCCCACAGAGAAGTTGTTATGTCCTGAGCTTCTTGAGAACAGGCTGGGTCTTATGTCCGTATACTGTGAGCATATACTACATTACCTGGCATGGAATGGTTGTTCTAAAAATATATAGGTAAAATTATGTATGAAGGAAAATAAACCTCATGCTGGGTTCCTAGTTTTATGTTCCAAAATCACATTTGCCCCCTAAGCAAAGTTAACATATGCTGACTTATGTTGGCCCACTGTAGCCTTAACGTTTTAAAACACATTTATATATAATCACTTATTTCCTGGTGTTTTAACAGACTTGTTTGCAGCCATTTAAGTTAAAACAAAAGACAGAAGTCTGCAGAGGATTATCTATACAAACAAAACCCTAATAGATGGATCTGTGAGATAGCATTGTCCATTCAGAGATGACCTGCACTGAAACATACATGAACTATCACTTACGGAGCTTCCTTAACTCCCGGTTGCTAAGAAAGTATATTCACGAGTCACATACCTGTCAGGGTCAGCCTTGCATCTGACCTCGGCTTTGCCCTGGACAAAGAGACAGCACTGAGAGGCAAGTGTGGGCACTTGGTTAATCTTCAGCACCTTTCTTGTTTAATACCATCAAAGTATTCCTGTAATGGGCCAGTAATCCATTAATAAAGAGACTTTGTTGCTGAAAGTCTTGAAAATTGAATGTCTAACATTCTATATCTGACCTGTGGCTGGTTATTGAACTCTGATCCTTGAATGAATGATTCTGATCTGGTTAATTTCCTATCTTCTGTCTCTGGACCCAGGCTACATATACTCTAGTTCCTGTTAAGACACGGTTGTCTATCTGGAAGGTGAGTGTGAAAATAAATAATAACTACTACAACACAGCGACTAGTTAGCAAGTTTGTTCATTCAGAACAAAATGTAAAATGAAAAAACCTGAACTGGCCAGGCATGGCAGCTCACGCTGGTAATCCCAGCACTTCAGGAGGCTGAGGTGGGTGGATCACTTGAGGTCAGGAGTTCAAGACCAGCCTGGCCAACATGGTGAAACCCTATCTCTACTGAAAAAAAAAACCACAAACATTAGTTGAGTGTGGTGGCGCGTGCCTGTAATCCCAGGTACTTGGGAGGCTGAGGCGGGAGAATTGCTTGAATTGACAGCCCAATACCTCTGCCAATAAGATGAGACCTCAAAGGTTTTAATATAGCTAAAGAAGGTATGTGTCAGCCAAATGAGGGTGTCCCAGACATGGAAACATATATAAAAAGAAAATTATAGAGGCAGAAGCTGACTGTACCTTTCCAAATACCATCTGGAGGATGGAAGCATTTGCCAAGTTATTTCATTTATTATGGTTCCATTGGCAGGGCCACCTTTATGGTAGGGATTGATATAAGAAATTACAGCTAATTGATTTCGAGTATCCTAGACCTTTGGCAAGACAAGTCTTATTGTGGAGACGGATGCTGATTGCTTGGTAAGCATGGCAGGCAGTAGGAAGGGAAATCTGGCTGTTGCTATCACAAGAGTCCAGCAAATGGCTACTACCAGGAGAGAAGTCGGCAAATCAAGAAATCATTGTTCCTTAGCCCAAGTGAAAGAACTGTGGTCAAACACAGGTTCTTCCTTTTATTGAAGCCTGATCTATATCATCACCTCTAAATTAATGGACGATAAGACTTGTCATTTATAGATATATTTGGATAAGAAAGCACTGTAATCATTATTTTCAACCCTGGTGCTAGGTAGTGAAGAATCTAGTGGATTGTTTCCAATGACTGAAATACCAACATTAAATTTTGTTATCTCTTACATAATTCAGTAGAAAAAAAAATTGTTCCTGCTGACGGTCCCTGGAAAATACTTATTAATTGTTTGTGAATGCATGAGATTTATCAGGTTTTAGAAAACAAACCATTCCACATAAACGGACATTTCAAATGATTGATTACAACCCACAGGCACACCAATACTTTAGGTACACTGACAAAAATAATTCTAAAATGGATTACACTCTTCCTTGCCCTCTAAAACAAAGGACACTAAAGATAGTTCCTAGAGACTCAGAATCATAGCTGTGAACATTAGTCATTATGATGCTCACAGGAAGCACTGACCTCTGTAGAGGGATATGTCCCTGCACTAATGGCCACTCTTAAAAATATTAGCTGGGCACAGTGGCTCAGGAGTGTGATCCCAATACTTTGGGAAGCAGGGACGTGGCGGGGGGGGTTGGGGGAAGGAGATTGGTGATTGCTCAAGTCCAAGAGTTCAAAGCTATGGTGAGCTATGATCACACCTCTGCCCTCCAGTCTAGGTAACAGAGAAAGATCCTGTCTTTAAGAAACAAAAAACAAACAAAAAAAAATTACAAGGATTTTTCTTTGGTCCTTCCCTGGCAAGCAACAACTTTCTTTTGATTGCTATTGGTATGTCTGACTTTGCAGGGTGCTGTGGGCTGAACTGTATCTCCCCTAAATTCATATGTCGAATCCCTAACCCAATGCAATGTATTTGAAAGTGACGCTTTGGGGAGGTAAATAGGGATCAATGAGGTCATGAGAGTGGGGCCTCTCTGCTGGTGTGGTGCCCTTACAAGAAAAGACATGCGATAGCTCACTCTTGTTCTCTTTCCATGTGCACATACCCAGCAAAGGCCATGCAAGAAGGGGGCCGTGAGCGAGGCAGGAAGAGAGCCCTCACCCAAACCTGAACTGACTAGCTCCTTGATCTTGGACTCCTAACCTCTAGAACTATGAGAAAAAAAATTCTGTTGTTTAAGCCACCTGGTCTACAGTATTTTGTTATGGCAGCCTGACCTGACTAGACATAGGATGACTGCATTTCCATTTCTGATTCACTGCTTCTAATCTCCCATGAACTGCTTAATTAAATTTTGCTTAAAATAAACATTTGAATACGCTCCACGGGTGCTGTTTCATCTATTTTGACTGTTTAGGTATCTTTGTTATCTTTCAAAATTGAAGTTAAGTTCTGGCATTTGGAAGTTCAGTATTTACATTTGTTTTCTAGGCTGCTAAAAACAAAAAACCGTTTGGCAAAATTAACAATGCAGACTATGATTTCTGTTTTTTGTTTTTAATTTAAGGAAAAAGGGACAAGTCTTCAATTGTTCCTCACATCTGAGTTAGGAGAAGATCCTGAAGCCCTATCAAATACAAAGAGAAAAGAGTTCCCTTTGAGAAATCATAATTACATTCTGACTTTTAACATTTTGGGTGTGAATGGCTGAAACACGGGGGCAGGTGAAGCAAACAGAAAATGCACAAGCTAGCATTTATTTTATCTTCAAGGATATAGCTAAAATGATATTTTTAGATGCTAGCCCTTCCTTAGAGTGTGAGTGTATTTGGGAGCAAGGGAGGATTGTTGCTAATGAAACTTTTGGAATAATAAAAGTAATTAGTATGCAGTTCACATCAAACCTATAATTACTGTGGTTGGGTAACAAGATATGCATAAACTGCAAAAGACTATTATTCTCAGAGTAAATAATGTGACTTCTGACCAGTTTTAACATTTGCTGTAGGTAGGAGAAGCTAGAAGCTTGTAAGAGTAGGGGCGGGAGTGGGGGAAGGCTGAACTGTCTTTCTAAGATTTTAGCAGATGGCTTAACAATGAATGGCTAGAACACTTAACAGAATGGGGTCAAGGAATATCTGATGAGGACCCTGCTTAGGAGATAAAATTTTAAGATTGCCAATTGCTAATGAGGCTCTGAGGAGAAAAAAAAAAGTACTTTGTGAGTAATGACTTGTTATTTCATGTATATTTTATGCTATGTATATATTATTAAGGGTTCCAGGATATAAGAGAGGAAAGGAAATGGAGCTTAGTTATAAAGCAAATAAAGAGACCATTTACTGATTTCAACTTCCACCTTCGGAGTACAGCCAAGTGTGTCATGTGGGTAATGTATATAATGAATACAAATATTCTACGGGCCAGGTGCCAGAACTTTGGGAGTGGCCATTGAAAATTTTTAAAAGCCAAGATGAAAATGATTTGACTCTCCCTTGTCTATCTCAGAAGCACAGGTTTCTAGGTAGTGCAGTTAGGTATCTACTCTCTCTCTCCCCAGCAAATTTTACAATCTGGCCAAGCATAACAGCTTAGAGACAGTAGGGCAGCTAACAAATGTTTGTGTAAGAAATAGCTAAATTTGTGAGACAGTTTACTAAACACTGTCACCTAAACTGCTACTATAGCCTCCTAAGAGAGAATGCCTTCTTCTCCCTAATTCACAGATGAGGAAGGCAAAACTCAAGAAGTTGAGTTCTTTGTCCAAGATCAAACAGCTTAAAAAGGGATCAAAGAGAGGTTTCTAACTCATACCTGCCTCCAAATTCAATGCTCTTTCTAATGACTGTTTGTAGACAATATACACCAAATAAAGAGGCATATTGATCCTACAGCCCTGGGCTTGAGCACAGCCTGGTAGCACAATAAATATTAGCATCAGAGTAACAATCAACATCCAAATAATTGGTTTCATACTAAACCTTCCATTCCTAACTTATTTCAGATACCTAAGTCTACCCAAAAGTACCATGCCACCCTGGCTTAGAAAGAACATCTCATTATACACCCCATCATGCACTCTTGTCACTAGAAAAACGTGTATTTGTTTACAAGCTTTCTGACTGTCATTCATTGCACAACTCTCAATGGGTTGTCTGTGGGCAGCCCCTGAAAGACAGAGCTTATTTGCAATGAATGACAGAGTAATTTCTAGTGACGCTCAAGCTTATGGATCAGCAAGACCAGATGCGTTCAGTGAGATTGAAAATGCCGCCATATCAAATGGTTTTGAAAGGTTTTTTACAGTTTTAAGACTTTCCAAAGCATGCACAAGAATCATCAAGTTCCTCATCTATGCCAGTAGTGTGCAGCATTGAAAATAATTTCAAAGGCTACTTTTACATGATGATTTTGAACCAAGATTTTATTTTCCAGAAATGTCTTATTTCAACTCTTTGATCCTATCTTCCACCTGGAGTATTTTGTATTCTATATTCTATTCTACCACACATCCTCTATAGCCAATTTATCTCACCTCCACCAAAAGGTTATGAGAATTTCAGGGGTTTCTTCTTTTATTGAGTTGTATTAACCTCCTCGTTCAAATCATGTTAAGTTTGGCACTTAACATGTGATCATCTGTAATTTCTTCACATAGATATGTCTTTTATTCCTTCTCAAGGTAATACCTTCCCTAAGGATAAGGACTATGTACTGTAGACTTCATACTGTAGGAAAACCCCATAGATGGATAAAGTAACCACACTAAGTCTTTAAAATAGTGGGAACAGAAGGGAAACTGATTACACAGCGGTAGAGGAGTTGAGAAGCCAAATGGAATACGGCAACCCACAAGATGGCAATTACCATCCTTAGAGGTGGGGGAAGTAATGGAAGGAATGCAATTAGCATAATCCAGGTGACAGGGCCTTCCAGTAAGAGCTGGAACCATGAAGGAGACGGAGCTACTGTCAGGGACACCATAGAAAACAAAAACAGAAGTGAGAATATCTTGACTTTTCATCCCCGCTCTCACCCTCCAACTTTCTACAGGTGCCTCCTTTTGGTCACATGTCCTTGGAAACCAAAGGGTGAGGGAGATTCTATCTATGATAAACATCAGAGAAGAAAAGGAGCAAGGACTAGATCTGAGTATAAACAAGCAATTTACAGAATGGTTATCAGTAAATTCTCACTGGGAGATATAGATATAAATAAATCCAGATGCAATCATTGTATATTACAGTTCAGTTTTCCCTTTAAAAATGATTAGTGTGAAAACTGCACGGTGATAGACTGTTTAAGGAATGCATAGAACAGGCTTTGCTTCTGGTAATGGTAGATCAGGAGATTTGGACTAATTCTGCTGCTGAGGATAACTAAGATACACACATTCATACACATATACATATTCTACTTGACAGCATTAGAGAGCTTACACAATCGTAAAGACCCAATGTTTGGGTGTTTCCTCTGGGGCATTTACCAATCCAGGAAGTGACAGCCAAATGGGTAGGTAGCACTTCTGGCAGTCTCATGGGGATAAAGTCACAAATGTTGGATTCTTGGGCTTGGTAACAGAGCCTGGATCACCCTAACAGTGTTGATCCAGAAGTAGCTGGCTCTTCTAGTAACTTTAGTTCAGCTTTAAATCATCTTTATCTCTGCAATTGGATTATGATGATTCTAAATGCAAGAACCACCAGGCACTTAGAAGAAAACCTAAACCTTCCCTGCAGAAAAAAATTATCATAGCCATCAAATTATTGAAGCAAATGATTTTTTAATACAATTTCTGAAACAAAATGAAAGCAAGAAGCCAAGAACAAGACACAGTAGAACCAACAGTTAATAAAAATAGACCCACAGTGGATCCAGATATTAGACTCTCAGGCATGAATTTTAAAATAACTACAGTCACTAGATATTGAAAACTGCTGGTACTGAGTGATGAGGTCTTGCAGGTTCATATACTTTTCTCTCTACTTCAGTATATGATTTGTACATGGAAAATGAAAATAAAAAGTCTACGAACCAATCCAAAGAGAATTTTAGCTGCTGCTTTTGCTGCTACTTCATCAAGCACACAGTGAATACCACTGCCAGCGGAGACACCGTATCATTTTTCTGACATGCATTGGTATGGCATGAACAGCAATGAAACGTAGACTACATAAAAACAAAAACTATGTGTACTCTTTCAAGTATATATGACTAATATACTTTCAAAAAATAAAAAGAATTCAGCTCAGAACATAAATTATTACTTAAAGGATTTATCGGATTGGAAAATAAGTAAAAATTCTGTAAATTAAGATGTCAGTGGATCAGTTTAGAGCAATTTACATACAGCTCAAGAGGGATTTAGTGAACTAGTGGACAAGACCAGAAGAAAAACACACAGATTGAAGCATAAAGAGACAAAGAGTTGGAAAATGTTTTTAAAAGAAAGTAAGTGGGTAGTGAAAATAGTGAAAATCTCTAAGACACATCTGAAATACTGAAGGGAAAGGAGAGAAAGAATGACACCAAAGCAACAGTTGAAGAAAGAGTAGCTGAGAATTTTCCAAAATGATGAAAAACAACAAATTGTGGGTTCAAAAAGTTTTATTAACTCCAAGCAAGTTAAAGAATAAGTTTAAAGGAAAAACTTTGATGATAAGTTTTAGGCATGTCATGGTAAAATGACTGAACATCAGATATGAAGAGAGAAAATGTATACAAAGCCAGAGTAAAAAGAAAATTGCTTTCTGTGATGGCTGATACTATCAACTTGATTGGATTGAAGGATGCAATACTGATCCTGGGTGTGTCTGTGAGGGTGTTGCCAAAGGAGATTCACATTTGAGTCAGTGGGCTGGGGAAGGCAGACTCACCCTTAACTGGGTGGGCACCATTTAATCAGACGCCAGCAAACATA
The DNA here is from genome assembly GCA_963573385.1 of Cacajao melanocephalus. Taxonomy (NCBI): domain Eukaryota; kingdom Metazoa; phylum Chordata; class Mammalia; order Primates; family Pitheciidae; genus Cacajao; species Cacajao melanocephalus. The sequence continues at coordinate 24,449 of CAUYLG010046212.1, forward strand.
AAGTGTGCAGAAAAACCTGAAATGATGAGACAGGCCTAGCCTCCCAGCCTACATCTTTCTCCCGTGCTGGATGCTTTCTACCCTCAAACATCGGACTCCAGGTTCTTCAGTTTTGGGACTTGGACTGGCTCTCCTTGCTCCTCAGCTCACAGACAGCCTATTGTGGAACTGTGTGACCATGTAAGTTAATACTTAATAAACTTCCCTCTCTCTCTCTCTCTCTCATTAGTCCTATTAGTTCTGTCCTTCTAAGAGAACCCTGACTAATATACTTTCGAAAAAGCAATGAGAACAACAGGCATCTTCTCAAACCATAAAAATCAAAGTTGAATGTCGCTGGAACAATTTCTTCAAAGCAGTAGGCTTTTTGGGGCAGGAAAGAGTGATTGGGAGAACCTAAGAAGAGGACTTCTGGGCCTCTGTCCACGTTTTACTTCTTGATCTGGGGTTGACTGTGATAACCCATTGACCTAGATATTTAAATGTTTTGTGTACTTTTCTGTATGCTTTTAATAATTCACAATTAACTTTAAGAAATAGATTGTGGTAGAAAGAATTCTAATTATTCAGTAAACATACAATAACTGTCATGCCGCTCTATTTGAAAGCACATTATATTGCATTGTAAAATTTTAGGCTACAGAAGGAAAAGAGTGAATATTTGGGGAAAAAAAAGTTTTATGAGTCCCAGATTTATAATTAAAGCTAGCCTAACCACATTTTTCTTATTTGTGACAAAAAAAAAAAAAAGAAAGAAAGAAAGGCTGGCTCTAATGACTGAATAAATCTGCCAATCACAGATATTCACATCAACAATGTGTTAAAGATGCTTCTAAAGTGGGCAGTTGAGATGTTTGAAAGACATGTTTTTCTAAACCCTTAACTAACCACCATCTATGCTCTTTGTATTGTTTGTCAAAATTTAATAACAAAGGGGAAAGACTAGGTCTTTTAACATTATCACAAAGGTAGAGTAAAGCATCATTGATTGTACTGTCTTAGATACTTTGCTTTTCTGTATAATAAATTTGCATGCTCTCAAAATTACAGGAATAGAAATGGATTGACACCATTCATTACAGTTGTGGTAAGGCTGTATCCATGCTGCCTGTTACACTCTCCAGGGTTGCCATGAAAACATGAAGAGGAGCTAATTGCACATAGTAAGGGTTTTAATTGACAAGTACCTGACCATTACAGCAATTTCCACTTCCAGAAGTATCCCAGCTGACATTGTTAAAGAGTAGCAGAACTGAAAAAAGTGAGACTAAGTGGAGCAATTAATTAAAAGCACACAATTAGTTTCCATGGCAGACTTTTTTTTTAAACTTCTTTTCCTCATTGCTTGAGGCCTGTGAGGGTTTTATTGAGTTTTACCACATTGGGGGTTGTCTGTGCTGATAATTAACAAGACTGGAAAAAGAGGGACTGTGCTTGCAGCCAAACCAGGTGAGAAGGCTTGGCCACTTTTCTCTGTGGCAAGCCAAGAACAGAGCAAAGACCTGAAGCCTGAATGGGGATACAGGATGGGGGTCTAAATAAGAGCTGCTGAAACAGAATTTTCATGCTCTTGCCAGATCCGCCATCTGTAAAAAAGTAAAGAGGAGGATTACTTGTTTATTCCCCAAAAATATGAAGACTCTTCAATGATTATGGTGTTGGCAGAAAAGAACACTGTCCCTTTGCAGCGTATCATTGCTGCTGCCCAGTCTAAGGCTGGGCTATTTCAAGATTTGGCGGCTGGCTTCTAGAATCAAGTTGGATTTTCCTCTTTTATTTATTTATTTGGCTGCACCTTTGAGTGATATGAAGGAATCAAAACACCTCTACAAAGACATGAAGAGTCAAGAAAGGAATACACTCTTTTTCATTCACATCCCAGTCTCACAGAGAGCTGACCCAGTTCTCACCTGAAAACGTGCCTAGAACATGCCAGTAAGCCTGAGGTACAGGACAAATCACAAAAATCTCTGATATATTTAAAATCAAGGTGTCAGGCTGAAGCTTGCACCGTTACCTGGCCAAAAAGGAAACTGAAAGTACATGAGTGAATTGAAAGTAAAAGTCCTTATTAGCAAAAGCCTTCTCTTAAAAAGGTCACTACTTGATTTAATGTGTCAATCTATATCACCTTCCAAAGCTTCACACCTAAACACCATCACACTGGGCTTGGTAGTCAACATGTTTGGGAAAATAAACATTTAGTCTATAGCAATACTCATATTTTTAATGAATAAATTGTACAGATAAAACTCCAGATCGACTGCAAGAACAAAGCAGCAATTCTGAGAGACCCACAGACCCTCTGAAGAAAGCGGACTGCTCCTACAGGACCCAGGAGACCCCAAAATACTCTTGGAGGCAGAAAGTCTTGGGCAAGTTTTCAAGCCCATCTTTCCCTCTACTTTGAAACAGACATAGGGCTTTTGTGGAGGGCATGGTGGGAGTGAGACTGGCCCTTTGGTTTGCGTGGGAGCTTGGCGAGACCTGTGATTGCCAGCTTTCCCTTACTTCCCTGACAAACTACATGACTCAGCAGAGGTAGCCATAATTCTCCTAGGTACACAACTCCAGTGACCTGGGAATCTCACCCTCACCCCCCACAGCAGCTACAGCAAGACTTGCCCAAGGAGAGTCTGAGCTCAGACACACCTAGCCCCACCCCCACCTAATGGTCCTTACCTACCAACTCTGGTACTGGAAGACAAAGGGCTTATAATCTTGGGAGTTCTAGGGCCCCGCCCACCACCAGTCCCTCTCCATACCACTACAGCTGATGCTTCCTGGGAAGCACCACCTCCTGGCAGGAGGCCAACCAGCACAAAAATAGAGCATTAAACCACCAAAGCTAAGGACACTCAATGGAGTTCATTGCACCAACCACCACTGCCACTGGAACAGGCGCTGGTATCCATGGGTGAGAGACCCATAGATGGTTCACATCACAGGACTCTGTGCAGACAACCCCTAGTACCAACTCAGAGCCAGGTAGACTCACTGGGTGACTAGACCCAGAAGAGAGACAACAATCACTGCATAAGAAGCCACATCCACAGGAAAAGGGGGAGAGAACTACATTAAGGGAAAACCCTGTGGGACAAAAAAATCTGAACAGCCTTCAGCCCTAGAACTTTGCTCTGACAGAGTCTACCCAAATGAGAAGGAACCAGAAAACTAACTCTGGTAATACGATAAAACAAGGCTCATCAACACCCCCCAAAAATCACACTAGTTTAGCAGCCATGGATCCAAACCAAGAAGAAATCCCTGATCTACTCCTGATCTACCTCCTGAAAAAGAATTCTATCTCCTGATCTAGATCCCTGATCTACCTCCTGAAAAAGAATTCAGGAGGTTAGTTATTAAGCTAAACAGGGAGGGAGCAGAGAAAGGCAAGGCCCAATGCAAAGAAATCCAAAAAATGATACAAGAAGTGAAGGGAGAAATATTCAACAGAATAGGTAGCTTTAAAGAAAAAACAATAAGAAATTCAGGAAACTTTGGACATGCTTCTAGAAATGCGAAATTCTCTGGAAAATCTCACAAAAGAATAGAACAATTAAGGGAAAGAAATTCAGAGCTTGAAGACAAGGTCTTTTAATTAACCCAGTCCAACAAAGACAAAGAAAAAGGATAAGAAAATATGAACAAAGCCTCCAGGAAGTCTGGGATTAGGTTAAACGACCAAAACTGAAGAATAATCAGTGTTCCTGAGAAAAAAGACAATTCTAAAAGCTTGGAAAACATATTTGGGGAAATAATCGAGGAAAACTTCCCCAGTCTTGCTAGAGACCTAGATATCCAAATACAAGAAGTACAAAGGACACCTGGGAAATTCATGGCAAAAAAATGCAATGTGCCTAGGTACAGTGTTATCAGGTTATCCAAAGTTAAGGTGAAGGAAAAGAATCTTAAGAGCTGTGAGAGAAAAGCACTAAGTAACCTACAAAGGAAAACCTATCAGATTAACATCAGATTTCTCAGCAGAAACCCTATAAGCTAGAAGAGATTGGGGCCTTATCTTCAGCATCCTCAAACAAAACAATTATCAGCCAAGAATTTTGTCTCCACTGAAACTAAGCATCATATATGAAGGAAAGATGCAGTCATTTTCAAGCAAACAAATGTTGAGATAATTCACCATTACCAAGCCACAACTATAAGAACTGCTAAAAGGAGCTCTAAATCCTGGAAACACTTCAGAATGGAACCTCTTTAAAGAACAAATCACACAGAACCTATAAAACAAAAACACAAGTTAAAAAACAAAAACAAAAAACAAAACAAAAGCAAAGTACACAGGCAACAAAGAGCATGATTAATGCAATGCTACCTCACCTTTCAATACTACCATTGAATGCAAGTGACCTAAATGCTCCACTTAAAAGATACAGAACCGCAGAATGGATAAGAACTCACCAACCATCTTCTGCCTTTAAGAAACTCACCTAACACATAAGGACTCACATAAACTTAAAGGAAAGGGGTGCAAAAAGGCATTTCATGCAAATGGACACCAGAATCAAGCAGGAGTAGCTATTCTTGTGTCAGATAAAACAAATTTTAAAGCAACAGTGGTTAAAAGAGACAAAGAGTGACATTATATAGTGGTAAAAGGCCTTGTGCAACAGGAAAATATCACAATCCTAAACACATAGGCACCTAACATTGGAGCTCCCAAATTTATAAAACAATTACTAATAGACCTACTACATCAGATGTTTGAAAGAGTACAGACAATTAAGTCACATCTCAAGAAATTAGACAGACAAGAACAAACCAAAAGCGAACCCAGCAGAAAAAAAGAAATAACCAAGATCAGAGAAGAACTAAATAAAATAGAAACAAACAAACAAAATACAAAAAATAAATGAAACAAAAAGCTGGTTCTCTGAAAAGAGAAATAAAATTGATATACCATTAGCAAGATTAACCAAAAAAAGAAGGGAGAAAATCCAAATAACCTCACTAAGAAATGAAACAGGAGATATTACAACTGACACCACTGAAATACAAAAGGTTATTCAAAGCTACTATGAATACCTTTACACACATAAATTAGAAAGCCTAGAAGAGATGGATAAGTTCCTAGAAAAATACAACCCTCCTAGTTCAAATCAGGAAGAAATAGACACCCTGAACAGATCAATAATTAGCAGTGAGACTGAAATGGTAATTTAAAAATTACCAATAAAAAAAAGGTCCAGGACTAGACAGATTCACAGCAGAATCTACCAGATGTTTGAAAAATTGGTACCAATCCTTTTGAGACTATTCCACAAGATAGAGAAAGAAGGAACCCTCCTAATTCATTCTATGAAGTCACCGTCACCCTAATACCAACCCAAGAAAGGATACAACCAAAAAAGAAAACTACAGACTGATATCCCTGATGAACATAGATGCTAAAACCCTTAACAAAATACTAGCTAACCAAATCCAACAACATATCAAAAAGATAATCCACCATGATAAAGTGGGTTTCATACCAGGGATGCAGGGATGGTTTAATATATGCAAGTCAATAAATGTGATATACCATATAAACAGAATTAAAAATAAAAATCACATGATCATCTCAATATATGCAGAAAAAGCAGTTGACAAAATCCAACATCCCTTTATGTTTAAAACCCTCAGCAGAATCAGCATACAAGGGACATGACTTAATGTAATAGAAGTCATCTATGACAAACCCACAGCCAACATAATACTGAATGGGGAAAAGTTGAAAGCATTCCCTCTGAGAATGGGAACAAGACAAGGATGCCCATTCTCACCACTCCTCTTCAACATAGTACTAGAAGTACTAGCCAGAGCAATCAGACAAGAGAAAGAAATAAAGGACATCCAAACTGGTAAGAAGGAAGTCGAACTGTTGCTGTTTGCTGACAATATGATCATTTACCTTGAAAACCCTTAGGACTCCTCCAGATAGCTCCTAGAACTAATATAAGAATTCAGCAAAGTTTCCAGATACAAGATTAGTGTGCCCAAATCAGTAGCTCTTCTATATACCAATAGCGACCAAGTGGAGAATCAAATCAAGAACTCACCACCTTTTGCAATAGCTGCAAAACAAAAACAAAAACAATAAAAACCCACAAAACTTAGGAATATACCTAACAAAGGAGTCAAAAGACATCTACAGGGAAAACTACAAAACACTGCTGAAAGAAATCATAGATTACACAAACAAATGGAAACACATCCCATGCTCATGGATGGGTACAATCAACATTATGAAAAGGACCATACTACCAAAAACACAATCCCCATCAAAATACCAACATCATTCTTCACAGAGTTAAAAAACACAATTCTAAAATTCATAAGGAAACAAAACTGAGCCCACATAGCCAAAGCAAGACTAAGCATAAAGAACAAATCTGGAGGCATCACGCTACCTGATTTCAAACTATACTACAAGGCGATAGTCACCAAAACAGTGTGGTACTGGTATAAAAATAGGCACATAAACCAATGGAACAGAACAGAGAACCCAGAAATAAATCCAAATACTTATAGCCAACTGATCTTCAACAAAGTAAACAAAAACAAAAACTGGGGAAAGGACAGCCTTTTCAACAAATGGTGCTGGAATAATTGGCTAGCCACATGTAGGCAAATGGAACTAGATCCTCATTTCTCACCTTATACAAAAATAAACTCAAGATGGATTAAGGACTTAAACTTAAGACTTGAAACTATAAAAACTCTAGACGGTAACACTGGAAAAACTCTTCTAGACATTGGCTTAGGCAAGGATTTCATGACCAAGAACCCAAAAGAAAATGCAATAAAAACAAAGATAAATAGCTGGGACCTAATTAAACTAAAGAGTCTTTGCATGGCAAAAGGAACAGTCAGCAGAGTAAACAGACAACCCAGAGAGTGGGAGCAAATCTTCAAAGACTAATATCCAAAATCTACAACGAACTCAAAGAAATCAGCAAAAACAAACAAACAATCCCATCAAAAAGTGGCCTGAAGACATGAGTAGACAATTCTCAAAAGAAGACATATAAATGGACAACAAACATATGAAAAAATGCTCAACATAACTAATGATCAGGGAAATGCAAATCAAAAGCACAATATGATATCACCTTATTACTTCAAGAATGGCCATAATCAAAAAAATAAAAAAAGAGTAGATGTTGGTGTGGATGCAGTGATTAGGGAACACTTCTACACTACTGGTGGGAAGGTAAACTAGTACAGCCACTATGGAAAACAGTGTGGAGATTCCTTAAAGAACTAAAAGTAGAACTACCATTTGATCCAGCAATCCTACTACTGGGTATCTACCCAGAGGAAAAGAAGACACGACTCAAAAAAGATACTTGCACACGCATGTTTATAGCAGCACAATTTACAACTGCAAAATCATGGAACCAACCCAAATGCCCATCCATCAAGAAATGGGTAAAGAAACTTTTTATATATAATGAAATACTATGCAGCCATAAAAAGGAATAAATTAAAAACATTTGCAGTAACCTGGATGAGACTGGAGACTATTACTCTAAGTGAAGTAACTCAGGAATGGAAAACCAAATATTGAATGTTCTCACTGATATGTGGAGGCTAAGCTATGAGGACGTAAAGGCATAAGAATGATACAGTGGACTTTGAGAACTTGGCAGGGAAGAGTGGGAGGGGGGCGAGGGATAAAAGACTACAAATATGGTGCCGTGTATACTGCTCAGGGGATGAGTGAACCAAAACCTCACAAATCACCACTAAAAAACTTACCCATGTAACCAAATACCACCTGTACCACAACAACTTCCAGAAACATAGAAATAAGAATTTTTTAAAAAGTGTCAGTCTGCAAAGGATCTACTTGGGTTTTCCTTTGAAACCTTTTTCCGGATACTCTGGTAGGAAATAACATTCTACAAGGCTCCCTTCTACCCATCATCAGTTTCTGTTCAAATCAGGTGGAGCTAGAATCATGATGACAAGGTTATGTAAAGAGTGTGCACCAGTAAGCAAGTAATATGACTTAGGCTTCAAAGAAAGCTCTTCTTCATAACTTTTTTCATGGTCCACTACATGTTACATCTGAAAAAGAGGATGAATGTTGTGATTCTTGGTCACAAATAAACAAAGTCTTTCTTTCAGTAGTTTAGTTCAAGCTCAGAATTTTTGCCTTCTACTTTCACATATTTAAGATGACTAAAAGCATTATGTAGTGGCAAAATGCTGACCAGTTCTGTGTATTCCTACATATCTTAAGAGAAACAAATAGTGCACAGCCAGAAAACAATGCAAAACCCATCCGAAAATCTCTCACCTAAAAATTTGGACTAGGTAAAGGTTGTGATTATTATACAGAGGTAAGAGGTTAAATTTGCCTTTATTTTCCAACTTAGTTCAACACTTAGCTATTGTTAGCAATGACTGAACATTTGATAGATTTCTCTTTAACTTCAAGCAATTTGCATTTTCTTGGCCATTGCTCGGTTGAAAGCACATAAATCATAACAACTTGTGTTCAGTAAATATGTATATAACATAGTTGATCAAAAACTGATGAAGCTCCAGTGATTGATGCAAAATGCCAAAAGGCATTAATTGCTTTATATACCCAAGGCTTTGACCTCACTTCAACAAAACCAATTAAGGCACTGGCATAAGAGTTGCCAGCACAGAATAAATATATGTAACCTCTAATTACGTTCATTACCAAAACTGTGGCAATCATTGTTGTGCCAAAATCAGAGTAGTATAATGATAGTTAGATGGCAAGAGGTACCAAGAACATCAGCCCTCTCACTGTACCAGGACTTAGAGGAGAGAGATTCATAAGAAGCAATGGTAATTAGGAAATAAATACCTATAATTCTGTATGTTTGTGGGCCACAATTCAAGGCTAAAAGTTTGTAGAAGTTGTTACAGACAATCACTCTCCAGCACTTATTCCTACTTGAATTTAGCCCACATAGCTTTAGGCCGAAGCAAGGTGAGTTACCGAAATAAGGCAGGGTGTTAGTTAGTTTTTATTGCTGTAGAGGAATACCAGAAACTGGGTAATTTATAAAGAAAAGAGGTTTATTTTGGCTAACTGTTATGTGCGATGGACAGGAAATGTGGTGCTGGTATCTGCTTCTGCTGTGAGCCTCAGGGAGCTAACTACAACCATAGTGGAAGGCAAAGAGGGAGCCAGCGTATCATACCTTGAGAAAGGAAGTAAGGCAGGGGCAGGTGCCTGGCTCTTTTAAACAACTAGATCTCGCTTGAACCACTAGAGCAAGAACTCATTCATTGCTGTGGGAATGGCACCAAGCCATTCATAAGGAATCTGTCCCCATGACCCAAACATCTCCCATCAGGCCTGCCTCCAACATCGGAGGTCACATTTCAACATGAGGTGTGGAGGGGACATACATTCAACCTGTATCATTCTGCCCCTGGCCCCCCAGATCTCAGGTTCTTCTCACATTGCAAAATACAATCATCTCTTCCCAATACTCCCCCAAAGACTTAATTCATTCCAGCATTACCTCAAAGTCCAAAGTCTCACCTGAGACTTAAGACCAAGTTCCTTCCACTTATGAGCCTATAAAATCGAAACAAGTTATTTGCTCCCAAGATACAATGGTGGTACAGGCATTGGGTAGAAGTTCCCATTCCAAAGGAAAAAATCAGCTAAAAAGAAAGGGACAACAAACTCCATGCAAGTCTGAAACCCAGCAGGGCATTCATTAAATCTTAAAGCTCCAACATAATCTGCTTTGACTCCATGTCCTTCATGCAGGACACATTAGTGCAACAGGTGGGCTCCCAAGGCCTTGGGCAGCTCTGCCTCTGTGGCTGCTCTCACAGGTTGAAATCTGGTACCTGCAGCCTTTTCATGCTGATGGTGCAAGCTGCCAGTGCCTCTACCATTCTGGTGTCTGGAGAGTGACAGCCCTGTTCTCACAGCTCCACTAGGCAATACCCTGGTGGGGACTCTGTGTGAGGGCTCCAATCCCACCTTTCCTCTTAGCACTACCTCAGTAGGAGCCTTTTGCAGGGTTCCACCCCTGTAGCAGGCTTCTGCCTAGGCACCCAGACTTTCTGACACATCTGAAATCTAGGGAGAATCTGCCAAGCCTCTTTCATGTTTGCATTTTGTGTGCCTGCAGACTTAACATCACGTGGAAGCTGCCGAGACTTACAGTTTGTGCTCTCAGGAGTGGTATCCCCAGCTGTACTTGGAACCCTATGAGCCATGGCTGGAACAGGAGTAGTCTGGATGCAGGGAGCAGTATCCCAAGGATGACCAGGTCAGCAGGACCCAGAATGTGGTCCCTGAAACCATTCTTTCCTCTTAGGCCCCTGGGCCTGTGATGGGGGCCAATCACATCTCTGAAATGCCTTCAAGGCCTTTTTCTCATTGTCATAAATATTAGCGCTTGGCTCCCATTTAGTCATGCTAACGTCTCTAGCAAGTGATTGCTTCATAGCCTGCTTGTGTTCCTTGCCTGAAAATGCTCTTTCCTTCTCTATCACATGACGAGGCTGCAAATTTTCCAAACTTTTATGCTCTGCTTCCCTTTTAAATATAAGTTCTAATTTTAGGTTATTCCTTTACTCCCATATCTTATCATAGGCTGTTAGAAACAGCCACACTACTTCTTGAATGCTTTGCTGCTAAGAAATGCATTCAACCAGATACTGTGGGTCATGACTCTTAAGCTCAAGCTTCCAGAAACTCTGAGTTATGGACACAATGCAGCCATGTTCTTTGCTAGGGCATAACATAGGTCATCTATGCTTCAGTTCCCACTTAGCTCCATGTTTCCATTCAAGGCCTCATTAGCCCAGCCTTCACTGTTCATATTTATATCAGAATTTTTGTCACGACCATTTAACCAGTGTCTAAGAAGTTTCAAACTTTCCCTCAGATTCCTGTCTTCATCTGAGCCCTCCAAACTCTCCCAACCTCTGCCCATCACCCAGTTCCAAAACTGCTTCCACATTTTGGGGTATCTTTATAGCAACACCCCACTCATTGGCACCAATTTTCTTTGTTAGTCCATTTTCATTGCTGTAAAGGAACATCTGAGATTGGATAATTTGTAAAGAAAAGAGGTTTATTTTAGCTTACAGTTCTGTGGGCTGTATAGGAAGTGTGCTGCTGGCATCTGCTTCTGGTGAGGACCTCAGGGAGCTTGCAATCATGGTGGATGGTGAAGAGGAAGCTGATGTATCACATGGCAAGAGAGAAAGCAAGAGAGATTAGAGAGGGGGTTGGCAGACTCTTTTAAACAACCAGCTCTTGCATGAACTACCAGAGCAAGAACCCACTCACTACCATAAGGAGGGCATCAAGCCATTCAGGAAGGATCCACCTCCATGACCCAAACACCTCCCACCTCCCCCTGCTTCAATCAAAGGCAGGACTCAGAACAAACATCTCCCAGGCCCACCTCCAACACTGGAGGTCACATTTCAACATGAGACTGAAGAGGATGCACATCCCAAATATGTTAGGCAGAAACATAATCAGGAACAGACAACACAGAAAAGCAATCATTTTTCCTGGTTCTTTGCCCAAGACTGAGCATTGCCACAAGGGGGAAGATAAGAAAAGGAAGATAAAGTAGCTTGGCCTCATCCCATTTAGGAACAGCCGTGGCCTTTTAATTCCATTCTTACATGGAATATATAAAAAATGGCAAGCTATAATCAATAGCTAAATGTGATACTGACTAATATTTGGGTGAACCAGGAATGCTTTCAGCTGAAAGTAACAAAAAAGCCATCTAACACTGACTTAACCAAGGGTGTATTTTCCTGATGCAAGAAAGCTGCAGGTGGGCAATGGTTAGTGTGGTTCAGCAGCTCAAAGATGGCAGAGACTGAATCTCTACCATTCTCTTGATCTTTCTGTCAGCTCTATTACCTTATGGTTGCAAAATGACCAACAAAGTCCAGGCATCACATGTGAATTCAAGGCTAGAAGTTAGGACAGCGAGTTCCAGTATCACTATGCCTTTATTTAGAAAATGAGCCTCTTCCCCAAAACTTTCAGTCAAATTCAGTTTACATACAATTGAACAGATTTTGTCATATTACCACTCTTTGGCTGCAAGAGAGTATGGAGAAGTGACTACTTGGACAGGCGCACAAGGGAGTTCTCCATCTTGGGGAAGAGTAAGAGGTAGGGCTGGAAGCATGATAGAAATGAGGAAATAAGAGGCTTTAAGAAGATCACATAGCAAATATCTAGCATCAGATTTTGAAGTAAGATCACTAGAGGAGAGAAGGAAACATTCTCTTCCCTTATTTCACACACATAGGAAAATAATTTCAAGAAAGAGCATAACAGTACACATCAGCATATATTAGCAGGAAGAGTGAAAAGGGCTTCCCTAGACCAACTCAATCAAAAGCAGGACTTAGATCATGTCTGGAGCTTCACTGAACCTTCATCAAAACTGGCAGGCCAAAGTCACAGGTAGTTATAGTCTTCTTTGGTATTTTACTTCTTTGGTATTGTTTGGGATCTACCAAACAATAAGATATGGGTAAATAATGTCACACTAAGACACAGAAGGAACCCTTGCATTTGACAATGCATGTCCTGGTATTGAAAATGCCTAAATAAATGAAATATTTTATGATCAATTGAATAGTGATGAGAAAGACAAGACAACTGGCATTTACTACTTCTTAAAGAATTTCAAATATAAAACTTAAAGACAAAATATAAAAAAGTAGAAAAGGCTCTGCAAAGCTTTTCTAAGAACTAACTGACAATATGGTAAGGCTATAGTGGGGTAGGGCATGCTATTTGGCCTTATTTTTTCCATGTATATGAAAATTCAATTGAGGCAAAATCGTTTCACCAGGACTCTTAATTTCACAGCATGTTTTTCAAGCTAATGAGACAAAACATATACTACTTAAATTCTAAGTACCCCGATACCAAAGGGTGTTGAAGAAGAATACTTTTCATTTACCCAGTTAGCAAAATGTTTCTGAACTCTTTCTATCAACTAGAGTCACTGGGAGCTTTTAAAATTACAGATGCACTGGCAATCCCACTGCTCAAAAAATTCTAATTTAATTGGTTTGGGGTAGAGTCCAGGCATACACGTATCTATTTGTTTGTTTGTTGCCCTTGTGTGGATTCCAAAGTGAAGCCAGAGAACCACTGGATGAAGAAAATAATACTCAACAGCATTGAAGATGCAGTGAGGTTGGAGCACACATAAACACTGAGTAAAAATTAGTATCATCTGTCTAAAATGTAATTTGGCAGTATCTCATATGCCCAAACAATCAACTTTCTTTCTAAGAATATATTCTAAAACAACAAGCAAAGAATCAAAGATTAATATACTGAAATGTTCACTGCAACATCAGTTATTAGTAAAAACATTCAATAAGAGTATAACTAAACAGTCTGACATATTTGCTTTAAATATTTTCAAAGAAAAAGTTCAAAAATGAGGAACCACTAATGAAGTTTAAATAAAAGTAGAACATGAGTATGTATATTTTGGAATCATTCAAATCATGTGAAGAAATGCATACAAAAAAGCAAAGTAAGAACGTTAAGGCAGTAGTAGCAAAATATTAACAGTAGTCTCATGGTGGGACTACATTGGTAATATTTATTTTTAGACTTTATGTATTTTTCAAATGATCTACATGCACATGTTAATTTTATAATCAGAAAAGCAAACATCTCTTTCTAAAGCCTTTGGTTGTAGCTTTTGTGGATCCTCATTTGTTGGGAAAACCCTAATCTGATTGCTGCCATATGATCTGAGTATAGGGACTTCTAGTTTGAAGAAAAATGGAGGTTTTCATCATTAAATGATGAGGTCAATAAGTTGGGGAGGAAGTTCTCAAACCATTTTTTAAGTTTCCAGAGCTTCTTTATGAAATGAGCTCTTTTATTTTAAATAAAATATAACTTAATCTCAAAATGTAATTCTAAAATGAGTATGACTGTATGTAGTCAGAATGCATAACAAAATTAGCCCAATTTTCTATACTATTGTTGCCAAAGATGTTAATCTCCTAGGGGAAATTTAACCAGCACTGTTTCTCAATTTGTTAAATATACTAAATAATCCATCATATAATAAACAACAAAATTGTAGCTATTTATTTGTGAAGATATTCTCCTAGACATGGATACTTTCTCTTTTTACTCTTCTATTTGTTTCCCTTTGTTCAAATCATCTTCCCCCAAGAGGCAATCTAGTACATTGCCTCTCTAAATGTAAATATTTACAATATTTACATTTGTAATATTTAGTTGTGTTCATGGGAGTTCATGGCTGAGCCAAGCACACTGTAGCATTGGTTTTCAATTTTACATTCCCAAAGGAGACAGCTGGCTTCATGTCATGATTACTGAGTTAATTGCTGTTTTGATGACTTGGGGTAATGACTTGTATAACCCTTTAATTTAAAGCATTTCAGAAAATATACACAGACGCTGCTAGGTATGGACAAGAGTCCAGTTTGAGTCACCATGTTACAGAAAAAGATGGAGGAGAAAAGCCTGCACTTTCATGCCAAGCTGAAAATTTAGGAAGAGAACTGGCCACACTGCTACTTCTGCAGAGTGAGAACCTCTTGCTGTTAACTTGTCAGCCATGAGTAGAAAAGGGGCTCTAGCTCAATGATTTGGGGGAGCTAGACTTGAGCTTCTACTATTCAAGTCATGAGGCTTGAATATGCTAAAGGGAAGGGGTGGGTAGTTACCATGGGACACACGGAGGAATATTACAGCTTATATGGATTAAGGTCAGCCTAATTAGTTCATGGAAACAGCCAAACTAAAAGCTGGTGTGATTAGAGAGTCTACATTTGTTAAGGGCAAAGAAAATGGGCTATAGATTGTATTCTAGGGAGGCCTAGCAAAGGAGCGACATGTAAATGAGCTCAGTACAACCTACACAACAGGCAATTTGTCTCTGGGCACTTCTCACCTGCTCTACAAGCTGGCTTTTCCCCAGCACCAATCCTGAGATCTTGTTTTTGCTTTCAAACAAGTGTCTGGCTAATTCTCACTAACTCTAAAACAGCAAAGGGGCTGGCTGGCAACACCCCAAGTCGTGATGCTCCTAGAGTCTATTCACACTGTGGAGCAAGAGGAGAGGGGGAGGTGGAGAAGTCCAGAAAAAAAGAACTTGCCTGTGGCCTTGCAGGATCAGCAGCTTCTGTGAAGGGGCCTCAGGCAGCTCCATCTCACTGTCATCATCCCAGGACAATAGGGAGATATGAGGACTATGCTACAATGAAAGGGACCTAGAGATGACTTGAGACCTCACTTACATTTAAAAGAACAAATCAAGACAGTGCTGTCATTTCAGAAAAGCTCCTGACTGTTCATCTAAACTTTATAGTTTACCCTACCCCCACCTCAACTCTGCCAGACCTCAGAAATTCAGCAGGGATTTAAGACTTTGATCATGGAGAAAATATTAATAATCATGCTATAATAACAAATAACTATTGAACGTTTACTATGCTTCAAGCACTGTGTTACAACTTTAAATGAACTTGGGTATATTATCAGCACCATCATCAATTCTGAGATGCAAAAACCACCTCAGAAAGGTGGACGGTTCTGTCCTGGATGAAACAGAAGGAATGAGTGGGACCAAGATCAAAGGCAGGCAGCCCCATGACGGGGCTGTGTTGTAAACACAGGGAGAGGATGGGGAGAAAGAGAGGAGGCAGGGGAACAGTAATTATGAGGCAGCCACACATGAGTGTGAATTCTATGCCACCCTCTTTGCTATAACTAGCAGCATAACAACTTAAGACAGTTTGTTTCATCAACTCCCATTTTACACATGAGGAAAAGGAGGTTTTAAGGGATTACATGGCCCCCAGCTGATAATGCTGGAGCCAGCGTTAGAATCCAGAGAGATGCTCCAGTGACATTTGACTCACTATTCTTGCTGCTGCCAGGAAGAGGCACTTACGGAGCAGTCTGGCTGGAAATGTGAACTCTCAGGATCTTTTAACTTCTAGTAGGATGAGGAAGGTTTTCATTTTGTTCTCACTTCGTTTGATTTTTTCTTTTTTTGAGACAGAGTTTCACTCTTGTTGCCCAGGCTGGAGTGCATTGGCCCGATCCCGGCTCACTGCAACCTCCGCCTCCCAGCTTCAGGTGATTCTCCTACCTCAGCCTCCCGAGTAGCTGGGATTACAGGCACGTGCCACCATGCCTGGCTAATTTTTTGTATTTTTAGTAGAGACGGAGTTTCTAGGATGGTCTTGATCTCCTGGCCTTGTGATCTGCCTGCCTCGGCCTCCCAAAGTGCTGAGATTACAGGCGTGAGCCACCGTGCTCGGCCTTGTTTGATGTTTTATGTTGTTTTCCTTAAAAAGCATGCAAAGTGGGCAAGTAAATGTCCTCAAACACTATAACTTAATCTTGAATAGAGATGGCTTAAGAGCATAGAGAGAACGTAGACCAATTACTGTTCCTCACTTATCACAAGTCTAATTGCTAGGGAGTAATAAGACCAAAGATAGTCAAAAATGGAAATATGTAAAAACAAAGACAAGATTGTTCTTTAGTTATATATTTTTCATAGACTAAATCAAGTCTTTTCCCCGACAGCAAGTACCATCTACACAACATGAGTCTTAAATCTCAGATGCTTCTGGGAGTCTATTACCCATCATATTATTTCCTTGGTATTTGGTCGAAATGAGAAGGGATGATGAAAATTTTGGCAGGCTTTATACAAAGCTGATCAATATTTTTCATTTCCCCAGTTGTGTATCACTACAATTCACATCTGAGAGGACAAGTTAACCAGATACAACACAGGAGAGAATGCCAAGCGGATACTCAAGTCAAGGCAAAGAGAGAAGGAAAAAATTAAAGGAAAGAGGCTGAAGGAAGAATGGTTAAAAGAAGCAAAACTGGCCAGGCATCATGGTTCACACCTGTAATCCCAACACTTTGAGAGGCCAAAGCGGGCGGATTGCTTAAGCCCAGGAATTTGAGACCAGCCTAGGCAATGAGGCGAAACCCTGTCTCTACAATTAAGCAGGAATGGTGGTGTACACCTGTAGTCCCAGCTACTTGGGGGGCTGAAGTGAGATTGCCTGAGCCCAGGAGGTTAAGGCTGCAGTGAGTCATTTAGTGCCACTGCCTCCAGCCTGAGTGACAGTGAGACCTTGTCTCAAGGAAAAGAAAAAAAAAGCAGCAGCAGCAAAACAACAAGAAGCTCATAAAAAGCATATAAATTCATCACTGCACATATAATGAAGGTGGTAGACCCAGTCTAGCCAGGGCTAGAGGGTCCCCACATACCTCCAGCACTAGCCCAGTACCATCAATCCCATGATCTGTGTCACTATCAAGAATGACAGTGGCTTCAGGTCCCAGACTCAACACAAAGAGAGGACTTAGAAGAGAACCTTGGAACTGTGGCCAATTTCAACGTGCCTCCCACTAAGATCTGTCTTGGCAGGCAACGAGTTGATGTTGACATCTCAGGCTCTAGGTTCCCTGGCACGGCTAAGTTTTGGTGCCTTGCTTCTTGGGTCCCCACTTACCCTTAGGGACCGGAAAGTTGACAATAATGGGACAAAGCTGTGCAGATCTAGGGGCACAGTCCCCTTTTAAGTCAGTTAGATAGCCAACCTCTATCTACCTCCAAGTTTGCCCTGATGGGTTAGGATGAGGAGACTGTATCCCAGCCCATTTATTGTGTCTTCAACAAAATTAAGCAGAGCTTGGAGATGGTGTAGATTGAAGAATGTCAAAATCAAACCATCGCATAGCCAGAAAATCAAAAAAACAGCCAGGAGGCCAGGGTTAGATATGGAGACATTAAAACCCATCTAAAAAAAAGAGAGAGAGAGAGAAAACCATAAAGAATGAGATCAGGAATGCTGAAGACCCAAGTCAGGTTTCCTGGAAAGGAAATGGCATTTAGCAGCAGTCATTAATTCTGCTAAAGTCTCCTGCACTTGATTCTTCCTCACAAGTTTATCCCATGGCACATAAAATCTACTTATTTTTCCATACAATCTGGGTAAGAGTAGATATTCATTAAAGTTGCTTGTGGACTATCCGCTGCTCCCATTTAGCATAGCGCCCCCATCACCATCCAATAAATTATTACCTAAAACGAGAAGACAGCCTCCCATGAGGCTCTTGGTGACACAGCTGTGCAAAGAGCCATCAGATGAATCTTTTGGATTCATGAGATATTTAATAGGGCCAGAGGAAAGGAATGGGGCCTGAGCATCAAAAAACGACTTTAATTGGATTTGTTATGTTTCTTTTCATTAAAAAAAAGTTAGGGGTATAAACTGTTAATTAGAACTTTTATATGGCATTGCTATTTCTAAAAAATATGTCAAAATAATTAAAAAAAAGGATGATGAGACTGAGGGCAAAGAAGTGCGGAGAGAGGGTGTAGGACTAGAGGAGGAAATGAGAGAGAGGGAGTGAGACTGATGAAGGAGAGGAAACTTCCATTTGAAAGGCTCTGTGAGGCACTTAGTAAACCCCACTGTGAAACGATACACAACCCAGCTCTGTCAGAGGTTTTAAGTACCCAAACTAAGGGATGAACAAAGATAAAGTTCTAGAAGCCACAAATATAGAGAAAGAAATTCTTTGGATACAGAGAAGGATGCAGAGAAGTCCTTCTAGGAAGTACTACCAGAGGCTCCAAAGGAGGAAGAGAATTATAGTCGATGGGTAAATTCCACTGATGTTCCCAGAATTCCAGGGACCTGGTCACCACCAGAACCTCCTGTCAGACACTTTCAAACAGTTATATAGTTCAGTAAGGAAATGTTATTCTGGCTTTAAAATAGGAGCCAATGTAGAAAGAGAATTCTCTTTACAGTTAAATTCCCAATTTGTCAGAAAAATCGACCTTTTGTATGATGGAGTACCTATACTGCATTTACATCTCTGAAACCTAAGGATGGGCAATAAACAAACATACCGCCTAGTGGCAGGCTACCTGTTTTGCTAGAAACACAAAATCCATTCCCTTTTGATATAAAAAAAGGGAATGAGTCTTTTCCTCATAAGACTTCAATATCCAGTAGTAAAACTACCAGCTTATAAACTTTGCAGTGTTGGAGAGATGAAAAAATCAAAATATATTTTTCCTTTCATTAACTGAATACTAGGGAATGGAGAGGGCTTTATAACTGCAGGAAGACTACATCCTCTCATTCATCCCAGCTGCTTAATTAAATCAATTGGAAGTCTCTAATTTCATTGTGTCTTTTCAGATACTTAAATCTACTTATTGGGAGAAGAAGACTTTAGATGGTTAAAGTCACATTTGGTTGAATTTCTTTAGAAGACATAATCTCTTAGTGCAGAAAGGGATTGTCTAAAACGATCGACTGACAGACTCCCTCCCAGTACTTTTGAAGGCTGTCAGAGGACAAAGCAATCATACACAGTGGGGCTGATTCCTATAAGCCACATATGATAAAAAGAGAAAAAGATTAGCCTCCTCATCAGATAGTCACACTTTAGTGTCTGGAGAAGGTGGAATTTTACCACAACATCTGGCCAGCAGAAAACCACCACAATTGAAAAAAATGTATTTACCCATCCCTTCCTAGAACAGAAGGTAATTCAAAGTAGCAAAGAAGTGACAAATTTCAAAACAATAAGGGGACAAAAAAAAATCTGTTCAAGGTCAAAGAAGGAATATCAGAACCTAATGGTCATTCAAGGTATGGCTTCAATGAGTTTGTGATTGTATTTAAGCATCAGAAACATTTTTAATTTTGGGAAGGAGAGACATTAAATTTAACAAAGTAAGCCGTAGATAATTAAGAAGTGTCTGTATATGGGGCTGGTTTGAGTGTAAACACCAGTCTCCCTCTATAAGTAACAGATTACTGGCCGGGCATGGTGACTCATGCCTGTAATCCTAGCACTTTGGGAGGCCGAGGCGGGCAAATCAACTGAGGTCTGGATTTCAAGACCAGTTTGGCCAACATGGTGAAACCTCATCTCCAGTAAAAATACAAAAAATTACCTGGGTGTGGTGGCTCATGCCTGTGATCCCAGCTACTCGGGAGGCTGAGGCAGAAAAATCGCTTGAACCTGGGAGGCAGAGGTTGCAGTGAGCCAAGATCACGCCACTGCACTCCAGCCTGGGTGACAGTGAGACTCTGTCTCATAAATAAATAAATAAAAATAACATTACTTTTGTTACCCACCACACCTCCCAAAAAAGAGAAATTCTTAACCTGTGATTTCTGGAAAGCTGCTTTTAAAAGACAAAAGTCTTGCCAAATTGTACTACGATATGATAACTCACCACTGTTCTATTTTACCTCTTTTAATAAAAGGACAGAACTTACACATTTATATTTTAAAAAAACATTACAGAAGGTGCACTTGTTCCATCTTGAGATAAAGTTGAACCCCTAATCTCACATTCATGGGGAGTCCCAAGTGGTTAGTAAATTCTCTAGGGGCTTATGTTCTCCCAGTCATTTCCCCTTCTGATTCTCTGTTTCTGCTGAACTCCCCCCACACTCAGCTCTCACTTCCTACATCCCACTCTTGTCTCTTTACTGAGTCCCAATCTATTTAAAAAGCCTCTTTTCCTAATTTTCCTAAAGCATCACTTACTCATGGCAGGGGGTATATGAGACATTTTATAGAAGGTCTTGAAGCCATAATGGTAGCCTACAAATCCCAATAAAACAAAATAACTAGTTTTATGCTGCTTAAATGAGTGAAAAATGATATAAAATTGTATGCCTAGTCTTTTTGGGGGCTGGAAAGGAAGGGTCTTGCTATGTTACCCAGGCCGGAGTGCAGTGGTGCCATCACAGCTCACCACAGCCTTGAATTCCTGGGCTCACGAGGCCTCCCACCCCAGCCTCCCAAAGTGCTGAGATTACAGGCACAAGCCAATGCACCCAGCCTGTGTGCATATTTGATTGTGTTAACATTACCCAGTAGGAGGAAAAAAAAAAAAGAAGGAAATATACATAAGTGTAAATAATGGTTATCTTAAGTTAATAAAATTATTATTCATTTTTTTCTTCCTACATCTTCTTTGATGCACTTGCCTCTCTCCATGTCAAGGTGGGTGGTCTCTTCTAGCCCCCATACCTTTGGGCTTCCATTTCATATTTATAAGAGAATGTCATCTCTGCCCAGCTTAGTGAACTGTTGCAAGCCTGTGGCTTTGGGCTTTCCCATCTGCTGAGAAGAGTTGCATTCCAGGTACTTAGCACGGATGACCTCTAACTCTGTGCTGCTTAACATTTTGCAAAACTTCAGTTGAAAATAAATAATATGAATGGAAGATTGCCTGGAGGTTATTTCTTTCCCTTTATAGAATTATACTTTGGCAAAATGCCAAGAATGAGGGACATTATACAAAGAGGTCCGATGCAATTCACAGTCACTGCAGGGCATTTGAGGAACCTGGTCATCAAGAACTCAAAATACTTTTTATGAGTCACTGAGAATACTCACTTCTGTTCTTAATACTAGGGACAACTGAGCTTTTCCTAAAAAACTTCATTTTTTAAAATCACATAAGCAAATGGGATTTCCTCTTTGCCTTAGTCACTGGGAAGCCTAGAGTCAAATTTTTATTACACAGGCATACATTTTCTATACTTACTTTTGCCATATTTATCCTTCCACTTAGTCCTCATTTATTTTATATTCTTATCTTTTCATTGTCTTAAAGTTTTTATGAACCAAGACAGTTATAAGAAAAGCACTTGCCCTACTGTTATAAAGTAAATCAAATTTGAATAATTGCTCATGGAATGATAGAGACACGATCAGAACTTCCTTCCGCTCTTCATTAAAAAAGACAGACAGCATCTTCTTTGGCAAAACAACACTGATCAACGAAAAGAAGAATACTTCAATATGTTCTCTATGAATCCTGGGCTGTTTTCCATAAGAGAGCTGGATCTCTTTAAGAAGTTCTGAGCTGGCAAAATGTTTTCACTAAACCTATTCAAACAGTTTTTCTCTGTGGTTTGTCCTGGGAAAACGTATTTGCATGAGTGTACCCGGTTGCTTGTTTTGTATCAGCAAAAGGACACCTTAATATTCACTTTTTAGGAAAAGCATGTATATAAGGAACAATCACATGAATTTCTGTTCCAGAGCCCTCCAGAGCAGTAATAGGTTCTAGCTCTGCTTAGCTGGAGATAAGTCACATGAGACAGAAAACCTGGAATTTCATGGCAGAGCTTTTGTATACCTCCTGTTGTGTAAAGGTTATTGTGTGATCATCATATTGCCTCTTTCGAACTCAGTAGGAAGTATTAAAAGCACATAATTTTAAGTTTTAGGGGTTAGAGAAAAGATGTTTGCTATCATGTTTAAGACATCCCCTTCAATATAATCCAGAGCTGGCTTGTTTTTCCTTCCTCAATAACTTTGTAGAAAAAATCTCATCCTTCTTTGTTGAAATGGAGCTGTAGCTTGTCTCAGGATTGTTCTATATAGCCTCAGTTGTCACTAATGCCCTTCCCCACAAACATAAGCCCCCTGTTATTAAAAAGTCAAACAGTAACAGATGCTGGCAAGATTATGGAGAAAAAGGAAGTCTTACATACTGTTTGTGGGAGTGTAAATTAGTTCAACCATTGTGGAAGACAGCATCACGATTCCTCAAAGAAATAAAGACAGAAATACCATTCAACTCAGCCACCTCATTACTGGGTATATATCCAAAGGCATATAAATAATTATACTGTAAAGACACATGCATGTGTATCTTCATTGCAACACTATTCACAATAGCAAAGATACGGAATCAACCTAAATGCCCAGCAATGATAGACTGGATAAAGAAAATGTGTTACGTATACACTATGGAATACTATGCAGCCATGAAAAAGAATGATATCATGTCCTTTGCAGGGACATGGATGGAGCTGGAGGCCATCATCCTCAGAAAACTAAGGCAGGAACAGAAAACCAAATACTGCATGCTGTCACGAGTAAGGGTGAGCTAAATGATGAGAACACATGGACACATGGAGAGAAACAACATACAATGGAGCTGATCAGATGGTAGAAGCTGGGAGGAGGAAGAGGATCAGGAAAAATAACTAATGGGTACTAGGCTTAATGCCTGGGTGATGAATAATCTGTACAACAAATTCCCGTGATATAAGTTTACATATGTAACAAAACTGTACATGTATCCCTGAACTTAAAAGCTTAAAAAATCCCTCAAAAGATGACTGTATGACTGTAAGCAACAACAGTTAAGTTGTCGGAGTTAACTAAGGTCTTACTATGTGCCTGGAACAATGCCAAGCTCTTTATGAAGGTCTCATTGTCCTTCACCACCAGCCTTCTAAGTAGGTGCTATGGTCTGAGTGTTTGTCCCTTAGAAATTCCTAAGCTGAATCCGAAGTACCAACATGATGGTATTAGAAGATGGGGCATCTGGGACGTGATGAGATCATGAGGGATTGGAGCCTTTGTAAGAGGTCTGAGGAAGCTTGTTTTTTCCTTCTACCATATGAGGATGCCTAGAAGTTGCCAGCTACAAGGAACAGGCCCACACCAGATGCCAAATCTGCTGGCACCTTTGATCTTGGACTTCCCAGCCTCCAGAATTATCAGCAATAAATTTCTATTGCTTATGGATTATCCCATTTAAGGCATTTTGTTAGAGCAGCAGGAATGCACTAAGATACTAGGTCTATCTCCATTGTAATGTTTAGCTTCAGACCACTGAGTAACTTGTCCAAGGTCAAACAGCTATGAGATGACAGAAACAGGATTAAAACCCAGATCCGTCCAACTCTCAAATATATGCTCTTAAACATGACGTCATTGGGACTCTATTTGTCCAGAAGAGCAGAAAGTCTAAATCCTCTTTCCACGGCTTGCTCACCCCAATAGAGATAAGAAGTTCTAGGTACTTGCTCACGGGCAGAGGGTCTGCCAGTCCTGCTTTCTCCCATTTAGCCCCTAGAGCCAGAACTCAGTCATGCTTCTTTGATCTCCAGAAGATCATAATACCTTGCAACAGAAGACAGTTGCTTTAGAAAACAAAATTAGTCAAGAAACCTGGTGTGCCATGAAGTTTAAAACTGTCTTCCATTGGCTAACCCTGACTTCACTAAAATGCAAGGTCACCTCGAGCTATGTCCAAAACAGTTTAAGTGAGGCTGGGCCTCTACCCCAGAGTTTCTTATGACAATGTTAGCATTCCCAGAGGGTGTCTTGGAAATATGAGGGCACATTTTAGTTGTCACAATGACTGAAGGCTTTGCGTTGTTGGCTTTTAGAGGGCCGGGATTCTAGACATCCTGCAAAGCACTGACACATCCTACACATCAAGAAAAATGGTCTACAGGA
Source organism: Cacajao melanocephalus (assembly GCA_963573385.1). NCBI lineage: Eukaryota > Metazoa > Chordata > Mammalia > Primates > Pitheciidae > Cacajao > Cacajao melanocephalus. Next base: position 48,786 of record CAUYLG010046212.1, read on the forward strand.
GGCTGAGGCAGGAGAATCACTTAAGGTCAGGAGTTCAAGACCATCCCTGGCAACATAGCAAGACCTTGTCTCTATCAGTAATAAAAACTTAGCCAGGTACAGTGATGCATGCCTGTAGTCCCAGCTACTCAGGAGGCTGAGGAAGGAGGATGACTGGGAGCTCAGAAGTTAAGGCTGCAGTAAGTTATGATCATTCCACTGCACTCCAGCCTGAGCAAAATAGCGAGACACTGAAAAAAAAAAAAAGGTCTATATGCCTCACATATCCAAAGATGTTCCAACAGGCATCAAGAGTTTCCTCCTTATTTATAATTATCTAAGCAAAGTTTTGATTTTGTCTTCTATATAAGCAAAAATTACTTTTTTATGATTTTACTGTAACTGAATTTTCCAGGAATGCTGCCAGTATGTCTAGAAAAGGGAAGATCGTTATGTATTTAACTTGGAACATCAACAGTTGTGGCTCGCCATTTCAGAAAATTCATGTCATGCACAGCCACACTACTTGTGATATGACAGTGTCCATTCTATTCTACTATAACAGTATCATATGGATATGCTGGCCTATGGGTAACCACATTCACAAAGATCCTACATGTGCAAATATATGACCACTGTGTGTTGTCTTCTGATGTGGTTTGGCCATGCTGCTTTTTTTATAAATTGTTTTCCTTCATGTTTCCTTTATATTATACTAAGAACATTATTTTGTTATTTTTTGTAGATTAAATATGTACATATATCTTATCTATGATTTTCATTTCAGGACAGGGAAAGGGCATTTCAAAATATTTCTTACCTGAAGGGGAAACTGATAGTGTTGGGAATCACTCTACTCTCCTGCCAAACAGAGCGCAAACCCCTGTCTAGGTAATGTGGATCTTCAGGTTAAGAAAAGGAGCCTCTTTGCTCAGTGTTATCTCAGCTCAGGGTGCTCTATGCCAAAAGTGATTTGGGCTATCAGCTGCCATATTTTTAGGTTCACATGCCCAAGCCATTGGCTCAAAGCAGAATCCTTCACTTTTTGGAACAAGGCAAGATCCAATGCCATTGCTAACATCCAGCACAACTCTGTCTGTCCCCATAGGCACTTTAATATACGGACCTTTTCATACTCCTATGGTATTGAATCACCCAGCCCACTCAAAGTTTTCTGTAACCTGAAATTACAAGGAAAGGAGGTCCAAAGATTTTGGTCTCTTCCCTCCCAGGAGGGCCACTTAAGTACTTATGCAAGTTTACTGACCTCTATCCTGCTTTCTTCCCTACAATTTAAAATTCTTAGTATCTATACACTGTCCCAGTGAAAACCTCACTGCACACTCCACCAATACTACTGATAGTCACTTTAGACATTCATTCTCTCTTTGGATCCAGATGAAATGCTATAAAAGGCCAGAGGCTGAGCAAGAATTATTTCCCTTCCCCAGCTGAAGAAAGTAAGGCTCAGAAGGAGTTAAGGGACTTTGGCAAGGACATAGAGCTCATGAATGGCAGAGACTGGACAAAAACCCTAGCTTTTGAATCCAAATGCCAGGGTCACACCATATTAAGGTGATGAAAAATTTTGCAAAGCCATCTTAGAGTCAAACAAGTTCCTTCTACAACACTGCTTTGAAAGTTTCTTTTTCTTTCTTAAGCAAGGTAACTAGAGTCATCCTCTAGACAAGCAGAGAAAATATTACTTACAATGTAGATGGCACTTTATGCTGAATATGGTCCAAAACCCCTTCTAACACACAACTCATGCACACCTATACCCAAACTCCCAGCCATTACTTGCCCAGCTGCTTATTAATGGGACATGCCCACACAGCTTAACATCTTATCTGAGGCCTGCAGGCTTCATATGGGAATTCTCAAACATATCCAGCTTATTAGCTCCTGCATTCCTGAACTCAAGGTCCTACAGAACCTGAGGAAAAGCCAGAAGTTTAAAGAGCGCTACTTTTTAGTATGTTTTCCTGCTTATAATAAGGGAGCTAAGGTCTATTCATGCTCTGAAATCCCATGTGGCTTTGACAAGGGCCATTCTTCCTTTCCCTTATCAAACACTGGGCATCCACCAGTCTCCTCTCTGGCACCTCTGAACTGTGGAGAGCAAGCCAGTGCTCTCCTGAGCACCTCTGAAAGCTCACCCAGACCCGAGAACTACACGCAGCTCTGTAAAGGAGAGTGGCTACCAGCTTCTGGGACCTGGAAAACTGGCGCTCGCTACAACCAATGGGAGCATCTTCAGGCTGAACATAGGACAGACATGGGTACCCCTGACTCCGCAATGCCTACTCATCAGAGTTTATATGTTACGACTGGTGCTCGATCCACATTATCTATGTCAATCAACAAATACCATTGATTTACATTTGGTGGTTAAAATTACACACAGTGGACCCTTACTGTTAACTTCTTTCCATGAAACAACTTTAGTACAAGGTAAGTGTCTCTTGTATCTGGTCGAAGACTCTGTGCTGCCACGTTACAAGAGAATTACAGTACAAAGTATCATGTCTCTGAGAGGGTCATGCTACGTACTCCAAAGGACACAACTTCATCAAGGCTTTAAACATTTTCCGTCTGAGCTCTGATTGCAGCAGAATTTGAGTGGTTACAGAAACATGATAAGTATAGTCTGGATACAGATTACCCTCGTTAGTCACTTAAGGGGTGCTTTAAGTGTGTGCACGCTGGGGCTCCAACTGTGGACTCCGTGGTTATGGTCCCAAACATTACAAATGTCAATGCACTTGAAGAAAAGGTTAAAAATAACAAAAGGAAGACAAAATTACACGGCAAAAAGAGTAATGCTTCTGTGATCTCCAACCTTATTGAACATGACAACATGCATATAATGACAAAAATTCCACAGATCTACTCCCACATGATTCTAGAGATCAAGACCAAAGGAAACACAGGACTATAGCAGGTATTTCTGGGTAAGAAAAGGGAACATCATTTTTGGAGGAAAAGGGGAGTTTTTGTGGGGGCAGGAGTTTCCAAGTGCCCACACCAAGGGATTGATTTAAGCTCTGGAGGGAAAGACACTGAAAATTTATCAGCAAAGATAATGCGTATAACAAAAAAGTTGAGAAGATGAATTTGGGAGTGAAATTATATGTAGATGTCACAAAATATCACAGTCTCTTATTTAATCTATATAAACCAATTTTTAATTAACCAGTGAGTATCTGGGGAGAACAATACAAAGATCCTCCGTACCCCAAGTCCAGATAACCACATGAAAGGCACAGTCAACTTGCTACTTTGGTTGTAAAACCAAATATGTACACTGCCAAGTCTAGATACAGAACAAGTATCTATAACTGAGCAAGATTTAAATGGCTAGTAACATTTCCTACTAGAGATACTTTGATGATTAAGAAAATAAAGATTCTGATGATGACCAGAGGCTGGGGGAGGTGGGGAGGGTGGGAATCCAAAGTTGTTGATCAAAGGGAAGAAAGTATCAAACAGAAGGAACAGGTTTTGAGATCTATTGCACAACAGAGTGACTATAGTCAATAATTACGTACTGTATATTTCAAAATCACTAGGAGGGTGAATATCAAATGTCTCACCATAAAACATAATCGGTAAGTGAGGTGATAGATATGTTAATTAGGTTAAGTTAATCATGTTACAAATTGTATAAATATATCAAAACATCACATAAATATATACATTTATGAATTAAAATAATAATAAATTTAAAAAATATACAGAAAAGGAAAAAAAGATTCTAATAGAAGAGCTATTCTATCTGACAGTATATTAGACCACTTAGTACAAACTGAAGCCAGTTCATATCAGAGACAAAGGAAATGGGAAAAGAATTTGACCTGATGAATAATTCCTGTTTTCACCTTCAATTTCCAAATAATCCTTCTTGCAATATTTCCGGTAATTTCTCCAATGAATTGTCTCCTGAAGTGAACTTGATTAGAGGAAATGATAATAGATCTACAAGGCACAGCTTCATTTCTCTTCATATTCTATAAATTTTCTTGCATGGGCAGAGCCTCCCAAGATTTCTTAAGAGAGCCAAACAGAAGACAAGACGGAGATTAGGGGAGTGGGGCCAGAATTAAAAAAAGAAAATAGATGCAGCTTTAGTGGATATGACTTAAATTTATTTGGAAAAATAAAACACAGAAAAAGAAGTTATAACTGATGCAAATTATAACTATTGCTTTATTTTTCCTTCTAGTCACTAACAGAATTTCTAACTGCCATACTTTGCTACAAGATCCTAATCAAAACAACAGAGGGAAAAAGGATGTTTCATTTCCCTCTTCAGGGGGTCCTCTAAGACTGCAAGTTTTACCTGTGGTGATCCAATTTGGTGCTAAGTCATGCTAACACACATATGACTTGGTATCTCTTATTTTGCTCTCATTTTATTTTTGCCTTGCTCTACAAACTGATGTTAGATGAAGGCCAGTTCTAAGAATGGCCATTGTCAAGAAGAAAAATGAACTATAAAAATTTATAGTATGCCTGTTTAAAGTATAAGACATGGAGTTCATCAAGAGATCTCATTTAGACTTCATCTAGCCATATTAAATATGAATGCCATCTTTCTGTATGTGAGGCTTAGAATAGTCAGGGGACACTTTACATAAACTCAGTGAGGAAGCTGATCTGTGCCTGAGCTCCTCCAAACTGCTGAAAGGGATTATTCTCCTCAGAATTCATCTGCAGACTCCTCCCAGGGAGTACTGACGTCATGTTTGCAAAGTACTTTAACCTACTATGAAGAAAGGCAACACACAAACTCAAGACATTCTTCTCACACTATGTAAGACATAGCGATCTTTTTTTGTTTCACATTTAGAAAACTGCCCTTCTAGTCAAGCAAGGTCTATGATGAAATCACTGCCAAGGAAAGACGAGATCTCCCATGACCTTCATGTATCTTTTGTTGCTTGTTTTGAGGAGTCTTTTTAAAAAATATTTTTACTGATATGAATACTTGACATATTAATAGGGTGCATGTGATATTTTGTTATGTGCATAGACTATGTAATGGTTCAGTCAGGGTATCTGGAGTATTCATCACCTCAAATATTTATTATTACTATGTGTTGGGAACATTTCAAGTGATCTGTTTTTAGCGATTTTGAAATACATAATACCTTCTTGTTAACTGTGGTCACTTTACTATCAAACAGTAGAACTTATTCCTTGTGTCTAACTGTACATCTGTATCCATTAGCCTCTCTTTATTGTCCCCCCTCGCCACACCCTTCCTAGCCTGAGCTATCTGTCATTCTACTCTCTGTCTCCGTGAGACCAACTTTTTTAACTCCCACGAGAGTGAGAATATGAGATATCTGTCTTTCTGTTCCTGGCTTATTTCACTCAGGATAATGACCTCCAGTTCCATCCATGTTGCTGCAAATGACATAAACGGACTCTCTTTTACAGCTGAATAGGATTCCATTGTGTAGCTATACCATATTTTCTTTGTCCATTCATCCGTTGATGGGCACTTAGGTCAATTGCATGTCTTTGCTAATGTGAATAGCGCTGCAATAAGTATGCAAGTGCAGGTATCCCTTTGGTATACTGACTTCATTTCTTTTGGATAAATATCCAGTAATGAAATTGCTGGATAGTATGGTAGTTCTGATTTTAGCTTATTGGGAAACGCCATACTATTTTCCATAGTGGCTGTACTAATTTACATTCCCACCAACACCATAAGAGTTCCTTTTTCTTCATATCCTTGCCAGCATCTGTCATTTTGTTTTGAGAAGTCTTTATGCCAGCCAACTCTCTGTCTATCTCTTCTTTGTCCTTTCTTGCAGTCCCTGGCAAATAAGAGGAAGGAAGGGAAGAAGAAATATAAAAAGAGAAAACGAAACACTGATCCATCCTTCTTCCGGACACTCACTCCCTGAAAGGTGCCTAGAGTGCACCGAGAAAGCTGATCAAAAGATGTCTTCCCATATTCCAATTCAATTCCACAAATATAGTAAGCCCTTCAAGCATTTAAGCCACGATTTTTGCCTTTACAATGTTTACTTCTCATAGCAGGAAAGTAGCAAGTGTTTACTGCAAAGAAGGACACTGTTCATACTGTGGTGTTCTCAGTAACAATTGTGGTATTATGGCTAAGAATGCAAAAAGCAAATATTAGAGTCAATAGTCAATAGCAGTCTCAGGTATGTCTCGTTCCCCAAGTTTCCCCTCCCAATCCCAACATTCTCCCTCTCCATCTCTATCTACAATGGGACCTCTCTGACTGGTGCTTCCAAATGACCTTTCATTATCTTCTTCCCAAAGCAAATCCAAGTCAAATTAGGAAGGAGGGCTGATTTGGGTCATTAACCATCAATTGTCTTTCAATTTGGTCAGTAACCACGACCAGTTCTTCAACTACAAAAGGAAACGTCTCCAGAAGGGTGAAACTTCTCATTTCCCTCACATGCAAACATGGTCCATTCAGAAAAACAATGACACCCTCAAAACTGCTGTGATAAACATGCCTTCTGAGAGAGTTCAATGTCTCCTGGGGGTGGCGGGAGACAGAAAAATAGAATTCCAATTACTACCAGGTCTTAAATCTGTTCCCACCATGGTGGTTTAGCAAAAAAAAAAAAACCATAGCCTACTTCCTGTTACCTTATCACAAGAACAGGTGAAAATCATTATATCTTTTCTTTTTTTTTTTGAGACAGAGTCTCACTCTATCACCCAGGCTGGAGTGCAACGGCGTGATCTCAGCTCACTGAAACCTCTGCCTCCTGGGTTCAAGCCATTCTCCTATTCAGCCTCCCAAGTAGTTTGCACTATAGGTGCCCACCACCACACCTGGCTAATTTTTGTATCTTTAGTAGAGACAGGGTTTCGCCATGTTGGTCAGGCTGGTCTCAAACTCCTGACCTGAGGTGATCCACTCACCTCGGCCTCCCAAAGTGCTGGCATTACAGGCATGAGCCACCGTGCCCAGCTAAATCACTCTTTATGTTCAAAAACATACTTTCTCTCTCACACAACTCATTTAAGGGCTCCTTTAAGATGTCAGAGGAAGACCCAGCTCCTGTTAAAAGTGCTTCTCCAATTACAATAGAATCCCCTTAACTCTTTGATCTGTCTATCCATTTATTCCAGACTTTTGACTCTAGGAATCATTAAGTGGTCTTTCCTCTTTTAGATGGCAAACTCTGTCATGCCTCATAATTGAGTGGGCATTCGATAAATGAATGCTATAGTGCTCTGGGAGATAATACTCTTCTACTGGCAGCAAATCCAAGAAAAACTTCCTTAGAGAAAAGGACTGTCAATTACCACTTAACAAGCCTGAGGTTTGGCTCCTGCAGAAAAAGCAAACTAAACAATAACAACTCACCCCCGAGAGCAGCCACATTGCTATCTGGTTGCTACCCTCCAGTCACCTGGCACACTGTGGGTCCTACATAAGGTGCTTGACAAGTCCTTGTTGGTAGATTGATTTGTAAAGGCATGAGATCGGTGATATGTAATCCATCACCTGATAGGTAGATGCCAGCTGGGTTCCAAACAGTCTAGCTGTGCCCAGCTTCTGACCTCCCATGGTCCTTGGCTCCTTTACAGCTGACAAATCTAGCTGGATGTGAGATGCTGGGCCAGGAACAGGATGCACAAAGCGAGGACTGGAGGCTGTTCTGGAACGCTAGCAAGAATTTGCATTTGTTTCTCCTGCCACAGACAGCACAACATCCCTGCCTCTCTAAGGGTAGGTACATTCTCTGTCAAAACCTATAACACAGCTTTCCTTCTATACCCCAGTGGCCACAGCTTCAGGCTTGACATTGAGTGAGTTACAGTTGGAATGCACATTAGACTCACCTGGAAAGATAAAAATGCTCATGCCCACGCCCCACTGCCAGACATGTTATTCAATTGGCCTAGAGTAGAGCTGTTCTGTGTTGATATTCTTAAAAGCTCTCCAGGAGACTTTAATGTACAGTCAGGGTTAAGGACCACAGCCTTACACTGTTCAAATCCTGGGCCTATACCTGTAATTGCCTCTCCTGTACATGGAAGCTGCTGATTTATTATATGCCAGACATTGTTCTAATGCTTTATTATAAAGGCATCCAACCCTCATAAGAAGTGGGTGCTCTTCCTACCCCTATTTTTCAGGTGAAAAACTTGAGGCATAAAGAGAGGCTAAATAATTTGCTTAAGATTTCAGAGGGTCAGAGCCAGGCTTTGAACTGAGGAAGACTCACTCCAGCACCCACTCTATTAACCATTAACCAATACTGCCTCTCTGCATTCATTCAACACACAAAGGCTTTCAGGTACCACGAGTGCCCTCTAGATCCTATACAGACACAATCACCTTTTCAGATAGTCATATTTTTAAATACGCATATCCAAACAAATCGTCTCTTGATCAAAAACCTTCCATGGCTTACTAAATGCTTTCGGGATAAAAATATCAACAATACACAAATGCCTTCCTCTCCAGTATCTCCTCTCGGATCTGTCCTCCGACAATTCCGAGATACCTGCAGTTTTTACATCTACCATATAACCCTAAAGCCAGGCTCAAAAACTGGGTCTCCCTTCCACTCTCCAGATATGGTCATTATCAACAGAACTCCTCATAAATGTGTTTCTAAAACAATATAGAGGTGCTAGGACATAACCCTTCCAAAGAGCCAGGCTGGAAGGAAGCATATTCATTCAGAAACTCAACCCTACCAGGAATGTGAGCAGCAGTATAATATTAATTTAAACCTCTTTACATAACCAACTAAGAAATCATTAAATAAATAAACTACTTCCACAAAATTCTTAAAAGTTCAAAAATGAAATATCACGGTGAAATGGTAATAAAGAACTTGCTGCATTACTCTAACTTGCAGGTGAAAATACTTATGTCCTAATAAGCAATCTATGGTTATCTAGTTCAGTAGAGGCCACAATGCCTCTAATTCCACAGAAATCCCATTGTAAGAGCGTTTTAAATGCTATAGCACTATATTCCAAAACTCCTATAAATTACATTTATGACAAATGAGAACAATCAGATTTTGGGTGAGTCATAGGAATTATCAGAGCTTTCAAAAATAAATGGTCCAGTATTTCATTCCTGCATTGAAAACCAAAGGAAACAAAACTCAACCCTATAAAACAAAGAACCCTGGTGAGTGCACAATGCAGCCTAGAATGTGTCCTAGATTTACCAATTTCAACTTAAAATGTAAACTATGTGTGATTTACTTAACATCTCCCAGGTCTGTAAATCTACCCATTACCTCCTCTGACACCGCATTCACATCTGTCATTGACTGGACAAAACCCAGTTTGTCCTCACTGTGTCGTGAAACAGAACTTCTTTCTATTAGGCCACCCAAGTCCTAAGTGACGTCCTTCCACCCAACCCAGACAAAAACCGCGATATACAGAGCCATCGGACTTCTCCTAAGCCTAACTCAGAATGTCTCGACTGTGGCACCATTGACATTTTAGACTGAATAACTCACTGTGGGGCCCTGTCCTATGGGCTGTGGGATGTTCAGCAGCATCCCTGGCCTCTACCTAGTAGATGCCAATAGTACATCTCCCCCAGGCACATCAGTGAAAAGTGTCTCAAGATATTGACAAACATTTATTGGGTGCTAAAATTGCTCCCAGTTGATAACCATTTGTCTAGCCTCATATTCAACCCATTTGGAGTTTCACTCCAACCAGAGACTATTTTTACCACATTTGGCCACATTTTTATTTCTGACATTGTTCAAAAGCAGTCTTTAGGCCAGGCGCGGTGACTCACGCCTATAATCCCAGCACTTTGGGAGGCCGAGGGGGGCGGATCACAAGGTCAGGAGTTTAAGGAGTTCAGGGCCAACACAGCGAAACCCCGTCTCTACAAAAATACAAAACAATTAGCTGGGCACGGTGGCATGCACCTGTAATCCCAGCTACCTGAGAGGCTGAGGCAGAAGAATTGCTTGAAGCGGGGAGGTGGAGGTTGCAGTGAGCCGAGATCTTGCTATTGCACTCCAGCCTGGGTGACAGAGCGAGACTCCGTATTGAACAAACAAACAAAAAAGCATTCTGTAAAATTGTCCTTAGCCTCAGAATTTCAAAACCTTGTTCTTATTAGATAGTACCCTCAATCAGGATTCATTTATACTAAGTCCACATTAAGCCCTGATTTGGAATGGGGAGTTGATTTTGCCAGGTTACACAAGAATGCAGTTGTTCAAAACAGTTCTTATTACCACTACCTGTGTTCCTTTTTTTGAATGCTCTCCAGTAGGGATTAGCCATGTAGTTTCCACTGGGAGGCAGAGTTTTGCCCGTTGCTTTCCAGTAAGTGCATTCCATCCCTCAAGAGGGCACCTCTGTCAGTTAGGTAGCAACTAAGAGAAAACTCAATCTAAACTGACTTCAGCAACAAAGAGAATTTTTTGGCTCAGGCAAAAAATGGCAGCTTTTGAAACAAGCCGACCTGGGCTTTGGCTTACAAATTTGAGTGCCATTTATTTCAATTTCCTCTTCTCCACGAGTCAGTTTTGTCTTCTAACTAGCTTCCTTCAGGGTGGCAAAACGGCAGTAGCAGTTCTGGCCTTGAGTCCACATATCTCATTACTTAGAAGATAGTGCCTTTCCAACCAAGCAAAAGCTCTGAGCTTCATCATAACTGAGTCAGCTTCTGTAATGTGCTTAGGCCTGAAGCATACAATCAATGCAAACAGAGGAAGGCCACAGGTGACTGGCTGAGGCCCTTAAACCAATCACAGTGGCTGAGGGGGACAGTAATGTCAACGTGTTTAGAACAGTGGTTCTCAGGGTAAGCTCCCGGACCAGTGGCATTAACGTCATCTGGGAACTTCCTGAAAATGCAAATTCTTGGGGCTATTGGTTCAGAAACTCTGGAGGTGGGGCCCAGCAATTGATGTTTTAACAAGCCTTCCAAGTGATTCTGATGGAAGCTAAAATTTGTGACCCACTGATTTTGACCATCAGGTCCTACTCACGGAACTTAGCACGGGTGAATCCCACTCCTTTCCCTGGGCTGGCACACAATTAGAAAGTCATGGAATGGAGGCCTGAGAAGTTACCACCGAAACATTTCAGAAAGGGATGGCTCCAGAAGAGCATAGCTCATTTCACGTCCTACTTTCTATGCTGAGACTGTGGGGTAGAAAGCACAGAGTACTACAAACTAGCAAATTGGTTTGAAGATTATTTTTGATGCCAGTATTATTAGTCTAAGGACCTTGAAGAAAAATAATGACAAGCATCAACCTTGGCATTTCTATGGGTCCTAACCTACTCCCTTAGGAGAAATTTGACAAATTAATATACACAAATATGACACAGGTAAACCTACTTAGCAATTAAAACGGCATTGAAGAAGGCATTCCCTAAAACAGTTCCTTAATCATGACTAATCCTAAGAATCGACTGGAATAGGGTTACGTATACAGATTCCTGGGCTCTCCCCTAGACCAACTGAATCTCTCATCAACGGAGGGGCCTGAAAATCTGTAGTTTAACAGACATTGCCAGTGATTCACATGGATTACACATGTTTGGAAAATACTTCAAAGAGATAAAGCTCAAAAACCCAGGAGAAAAATCTCATGGAGGAATTACTTGAATGCTTCTGACTAATCAAACAGTAGTTTCTTCCTTTTGTTCTCCATTTTTATATATTTTTTGAGACAGGGTCTCCCTGTGTCAACCAGACAGCAGTGCAATGGCATGATCACAGCTCACTGCTGCCTCACCCTCCAGTGCTCAAGCAATTCTCCTGCCTCAGGCTCCCCTCCACCCCGAGAAGCTGAGACTACAGGTGTGCGCCACCACGTCCAGCTAGTTTTTTGTATTTTTTTGTGCGGTTTGCCATGTTGCCCAGGCTGGTCTTGAACTCCTGAGCTCAAGTGATCTTCCTGCCTCGGCCTCTCAAAGTGTAGGTATTACAGGCATGAGCCACTGCACCCGGCCTCCTCTCCTTCCTTTAATGCACTCCCTCACTACTGGGGCTTCTAACTAATGTTTTTTCCTGTAGTCTGACCCCATCCCACACGCTAAATGCGTTGCTTTTCACACCATTGTCAGAGTAAAAGAAATTTGATGTCAGGACTCTGATCAAAATCTGTCACCAGTCCTTACCATGGTTCATAGGATAAAATCCAAAGCCTTAGCATGACACCCTAGACTCCAGCTAATCCAGTCCTTGCCTTTCTTCTTCAAACTTACCTCACATCATCAGTCCACTTGAACCCCACCCTTGAACCACGCTGAATTCTTTCTACTGCCTTGAATACACGCTGCTCCTTTGTGCCATCTGCTCATCATGGTTTTCCTTCCTTCTTCCCCTGATGTATCAGTCAGGTTATCACTACATTATGCCAAGGTAACAAAGTCTCAGTAGATGAAGATGACAGTGATTTACTATGCTCTCATCTGTTCTGTATTAGGGGTGGGCAAGTTTTTTTCTAATTTTTCTAAAGGGCCAGATGATAAATATTTTAGGCTTTGTGAGCAAGGTACAGTCTCTGTTGCACACTATTTCTCTTCTTCGTAAAACTCTTTTAAAATGTAAAGACCATTCTTATTTGTATGCCATACAAAAACAGGTGACTGGATAGACTTGGCCCGTGAGTCCTAGTTTGCTAACCTCTAACCATTGCAAAAGACACACAGACAGCAGGAACTACTCACAAGGGTAGTTCTAAATTAATCTAATCACTCAGAGACCTGGACTAATGTGGCAGCCACCTCTTAAACATTTGCTGGCACCATGCAGACAAAAAGGGAGAGTCTCACATAAACAATTAAACGCTCCAGTCTGAAAATGGCACCCTGTAACGTAGGCTCACAAATAATTAGCCAAAGTTAGTCTTTCGACCCCATCTAACCATAAGGGGGCCAGGATGTTCAATCCTACTATATGTCCAGAAGTAGGGAGAACTCAGAATACTGGGTGAAAATGATATATTAAAAAAAAGCTCAAACGCTCTGTCAAGCCTTTTCTGATACCCTCATCCTGCAGCCAGAATAGTTGCTTCTTCCTTGCAATCTTACAGCACTTTAAGCATCTCTTAATCAGGGTGCTGTACATAGGATGCTACAACTGCCCACTTGCCTGCCTCCTCTACCAGACGCTGAGCTTCCTAGACAAGCGCTTCTATATGCCCACGACTTTGCACAGTGCCTGCTAGTCAGGGATGCTTAATATGTGTTGCTTCAACAAACAAATGAATGTGGTGGTTGTAGGAGTGAATGGGATCCTCTTTGCATTTGCCTGAAGGCATCGGGAATCCAGCAGTGTCAACTTCTCTGAACCCAGTTAGTTCAACCACTTCAATCTCCACTTATGATCAATTAGCTCAGTTAGTTAAACCACTTCAATCTCCACTTATCATCACTTTATCTTTTTAGTTATTAGTTACTTTCTATCATAATCAAATGCATTCCTCCATACAACCTTTTTCTTCTAATAAACACCTTGCAGAGAGCTGGTCCTTGAGGCCACGGAGCACTTTGATATTAAGTGGGTTGGTTTTGTTTTCAGTTTACAGGTCGGAAGGTAGGCACAAAGAGGCCCAGTGGTTTTTCCCAAGTTACACAGTCAATCAGAGATGGAGCCAAAACTTATGCTTTCTTTTGAGTCAACAAAAAAGCCACAAAATTGAACACAGAGATGCAGCTAAGTTCACCGAAAGTTTACTTACATCCCTTGGAAAATTAGAAAGTACTCACACATGTTTTTCAAAGATAAGTCTTATGCCATATCAATGTTTGGCTTGTAGTGTACATATTTCTCTGAGTAAAATATTAAAAAGAAGTCACATGACTGTTTATTAACGCTGCCCCTTTTGGTATTGATTCTACCCATCCCCTGTACTCCTTTCCTCTTCTGTAAAGTGACAGCTCCCCATCAGAACCCTGAGAATATGAAAGACATCGTGCACTGAGGTTTTCCCATTACATCTCAATGCCCATTAGGTGAATAACACGGGCATGCATCTTCACTACTAAATGTCATAAAAACAAATTTTAGTTGTTTCACATGAAGGCTGCGTGGCTGCTGCAGTTTGTATCAACTATGTAACCACAGGGTAGGCAAAATAGCATTCAAAATGAGCTACAGTGCAAGATCCCATCCATACCTAGAGTTAGTCCCGTTCATGCTTAGCAGTCATGATCTGGGTATCTTTGGTCCCACAGAAACATATCCTGACTTGGAATTTTCCTCTCCTGTGTGTCTCCTGGATATAGAGTTCCTAATAAATGTCTCCGCTGATTGCTAGTCTTGACAAATTCCCAGGAGAAGCAGGGCAAGGAGAAGACAGTGAGGCAGTGCCCCCTACTCTTCAGATCACCAACAGAATAGACTCGGAATATGATACTGAAATCTTCCAAGTTTGAAACAAGATAAAAACAACTTTTAAAAAATACCTAAAAACCTTTTATTTAAGAAAGTGGAATCGCTCGATGTGCCCTCCCACTCTGGTTAGATGCTTAACAGACCACAGCAGACAATGCACCTCAACCGGGGCTAAGTGTGCAAGAAAACTGAAGTACACAAAAAGCAAATTATAGGCTCAGGGACTGTCAGGCATAAAAGAAGAATCAACCCTTTCTAGGAGTCTTGCCTTTGCTTCCTTTATTCTTTCCTTGAGTCTTGTAATTGAACGTTACAAAGTACATCAAGAAGAATAAACCTACGGGGCCCCTCTCTTCCAAACAAGAAAAGGTTAAGCTTTTAATTACAGGCCCTCAAACTATCATTTTGTGCAATTAGCAATTAACTATAATCGTTGATGAGCGAATGCAAAGCTGCGCTAGCAATTTCCCTTCTCCTCATCCCAGGCTGGGTTATTTTAGTCTTGTTCTATGGCAGAGGACCGGCCACAACGGCGCGCACTCTCTCTTTCAAACACACTCTCTCTCACTTAAAGACACATTTAGTTTTTAGCAAAATGGCATCTCAGCGTGCTACTGACACAGGCATCCCGAACCCCCTACATTTGAGCAGCCGAAACATTTCAAGCCCCTCCGCCTCATCACTTTCTGAGTGGAGAGGAGGCCCAAAGAAGATGCTACCTACCAGCCTCTCTCAGGGGCGCAGGAGAGGGTGGTAGAGAGATGCTTGTTGCCCCTGGAAACTGCAAGTACCCCCCAGCTGCACGCCCCGTTAGTGGGGAGGCGGTGGCAGGAGCAGCGAGAGTTGCATCAGCGCTAACCGCTGCCGCTGCGTGTTCGGTTGGCGGCTGCCGGGAGGGCACCGTAATGACTGTAGGGAGCGCACAGCTGCGGCGGCGGCGGCAGGTTCCCTGGATCAGGAAATTAGGACAGGCACCGGGGATTGGAGGCGAGGGCGGTGCGCGAGCCAACCAGCGGCCGCCCCGGGCCCCCGTGAGCCCCGGGGCGGACGCGCGGAGAAGCCGGGCCCCTAGCGCAGTCCGGGTGGTGGCGGCGGCGGCGGCCACAGCCACGGCCACTCACGCACGCACGCTCACACTCGCACACTCCCGGCGCGGGCACCCGGCTGCCCGGCGCGTGTAAGAGGAGCGCGTCGAAGGAAAGGAGAGCTGAAGCCGCCGCGCGCCCGTCCGCCCGCTGACCACTCCCCCTCCTGCCCCCTCCCCGCTCCTCACCCCGCGCTCCAGCCGCCGCCGGTCTGGGTGCTCCGCTGCCGGCTCCTGTCTCTTCTGTCCTCTCCTCAGCTCTCGGCTCCCCACCCCCTCTCCCTTCCCTCCCCTCCCCTTCCCTCCCCTCCTCTGCAGCGCCTGCATTATTTTCTGCCCGCAGGCTCGGCTTGCACTGCTACTGCAGCCCGGGGAGGTGGGTGGGTAGGTTGGCTGGCGGGGAGGAGATTGTGCAAGTTGTAGGGGAGGGGGTGCCCTCTTCTTCCCCGCTCCCTTCCCCCCCAACTCCTTCCCCCTCCTTCTCCCCCTTCCCCCTCCCCGCCCCCACCTTCTTCCTCCTTTCGGAAGGGCTGGTAACTTGTTGTGCGGAGCGAGCGGCGGCGGCACCATCCAGGCGGGCACCATGGGCACGTCCGCGCGCTGGGCGCTCTGGCTGCTGCTCGCGCTGTGCTGGGGGCCCCGGGAGAGCTGCGCCACCGGAACCGGTGAGTGAGGACGCGCCCCTCCGCCGGCGGCCGGGACCCAGCCGGGGCACCGCGGGACCCGGAGGCGCAGGTCTCCGTTTGCCCACCCGCCTCCTAGGAGGCGCCTCTCGGCTCTCCTCTTCTTCTTTCCCTCCCCACCGTGGTGGCGCCTCTGAGCTGTCAGCGCCGCGGCTAAAGGGAGCCGGGCTTGGGGGACAGTGGGGTTTGGGGTGTCCTGACGTTTCGCCCGAACTAGTCTTCGATCCCTCACACCGCGGCCCCCAAAGCCGCTGCTTTGCCTCGTTTCTCGCCTCCTTGACAGGGGCTGAGGAATGTAAGCTTCTGAGCATTGAACAATGGTTCTGCCTCTTCTGCCAGGCGGAGTGTTAGGAAGGAGGCAGAGGGCCGAGACGCGCGCGGCAGCCCGGGGTGCGCCCCTCGGACCTCGGGGAGTGTGGGGGCGGGCGGTGGGCGAAGGTGTGCACCTCCCGGGACGCGGGGCGCCAGGTGCCGGCCCGGGCTCAGGGTCTTCCGGCGGCCGTGAGCGGGCGCACGTTCGGTGGGCGGCAGCCGGGAGGCTCCGCGGAGCCGCGGGCAATGTGCAGCCTGCGCACCCAGACTGCGACTCCCGCGTGCGGGGTGTGAGAGGAGCGGGACTTTACGCGGGACTGTCCTCTGGGTGCTTCTCCCCTCCGTTTTCCACGCCTCGGGCGGCATTTGGAAACCTCTCGGGTCTCTTGTGCAGGGGAGGGGGAGTGGAAGGAAGACTTAATCAGGTTAGTTTGCTGATCCTCCTTCTCGGTGACGTTTCCTCGAGAGGAATTGAGTCCTAGGCTAGTGACTGTAATTAGCCTTCATTCTAAACAATAGATCAAAGGAGCAGCGCGAGAGCGAGTGTGTGGCCGTCTTGTTGGGAAGGGTGGTGGTAGCCACTGTCGGATCCCTAGAGTCTGCCGCAGGCGCCCGGGCGCCCCTGCCTGGTCTTCGGCCACTCTCCCACTTGGGGCCTCGTAACTTTCCTGGACGAGCCACAGGAAGCCCTTCTAAGAGGACTCAGTCAGAATCCTAGCGCGTCCCAGAAGTGATCTGCAGATGTGACGCCAAGGGGTTTGCTTGCCAGCTGCAGGGAATTGGGACGGAAAGCCGCCCCGGCCTGAAATACCCATTCCAGGGTCCCCAGTTCCCGTCGCCAGGTGGCTTAGGGGGCTCTACCTGCCTGCAGTCACGTGCTCCTGAAGTGAGAGGGAACTTTAAAGTATGTGGTCAAGGAGCCTCTCTGGCAATGCCTGGGCTTTTACGTCTCGAATGCCCCTGCCCTTTGGTTGCCACTGTCCGGAGCGTGTGAACTGGGACTGGCCTTTCGGCCCTCTGCGATTGGTTGGCGGTGCGACACGTTTAGGTTGGTCACATGGTTCTGCGGACTCCTAAGTGAGCAGCATGGGAAGTGTTAGTTTCAAGGGAAAGTGAGACTCCACAGGCTCCTATGGGTTGTTCTCGCAAATGCCTTCTCCTGCCTGGACTCTTTAGAGAGGACGACTGTGTAGTGAACATGGAATCTGATGTGTTACAAGTCTGAGAGCCTAGAAAAGCTTTGCTTACAAGAGTTCTCTAACGCTAGCATTAATCATTAATGGATGAGTAATACTAACTTATTAAACGATTTCTCAGAATAGTGCCATGACTTGCATTATGCCTTTTGTAACATTTCAAAACACTAAGGTACACCAGAAGGGACAACTATCCAGGAAGGTGAGAGAAAAGTTTCATTTTTGCTGCATGTCCCTTCCACTAGAGGTTAACTTTACCTTGTAGAATGCTAGGAATGCACCTAAACTGCTAAAATGAGTTAGTCAAAGCCAGACGTTCAACCTTGTATCAGACAGGTGAGGATCCTCTTCACTTTGTCACATGTGAAATATTTGACATGCCATGAACAATGAAAAAACAGAAACTCATGCAAACTTAGATTCTTCAAAGGAAAGGAGGCAGATTCTTTCAGAACTGGAGGAAATTTGGGCCAAGACAGATATTGACCCTAAACCAACCCCAACTGGTATCTGTCTTAAGTTCAAAGTCTCAGGGCATGTGGGCTCACTTTCTGCCCTGGAGCTTCTCCACTTCCCCTTCTCCCCACTGGCACATGGTGCTGTTTCGCAGTACTCCTGGACAAGGCAGGTGAGCACTGAGACTCTGGCAAGGAACTTAATGAGAAATTGGTATACCTGATTGCACAGTTCCTAAGGATTCTAGGACATTTTCCTCCAGCCTAAGTAGTCAAGATTAAGGTCTGTGGTATGATATATTCTTTAAGACCAGAGTCTAAAAGAACCAAGGTTTTGTGAGAGCTCTTAAGATATGGCTAGCAACTGTTAGCCTAAGAGTAGAAAGAAACTTCTCTCATGGTGGGAAGTGGGTTGGAGTTACTGGTGGTAGTGATAGACCTGGAGGTAGGAAACTGGAAGGCGTGGAAAGTAAACCTGGCTCATTCATATAGCACCAGTAAAGGTATGACGATGATAGTAATCCATATCAAAGACTGCTGCTCTCATGTGAGTAAGGACTGTATAAAGGAAGGTCACCAGCCAAGCCCTCCTTGGCAGTGACAGCTTCTTGAAGTCTAGAGTAGCTTTGTTCCCTGAATCATCATCTTGCCCAGTGTATGTGGCATTTATGTGCCTGTTCTGTGTCATTTTGATTATTTGCTTTTATGGCCTGAGTCCCCAGATACCTAAAGCATGTATAAAGGTCAAGTTCAGTAGAGCTGCCAAATATTAAGACTTTTGAGTACAATAAACTGCTGTTTAACACTAAACGTTGCTAGCAAAGGTGACAACCTCCAGGCTCAAAAGAAGTGAAGACCTGATCCAAGTGTCTCTACCTGTCATAAAAGTGAATAACCATAAAGTTGACTTGACTTGAGTCGTTTTATTACAATTTTGGAAGAGGAAAAATGTCATTACAAGCCCCTTCTGTTCCTGGAGGGGTATCAAACTGATAAGACTTAACAAGAACTCCTAGAGTAGAACATGACCATAAGGTCAAGGGAACAGATAGTACCCAGCCTTATGGCTTCGGGTTTTGATCCCAAACCCGGAAGACTTGGCACATAGCATAGAAATATAGCTAATTCATTTAAAATACCTAGCCCCTTTTCTATTTCTCACAGAATGTCAATAAAGTTGTTCTTTTCAGTGCGGGGAAGTGCTTAAGATGAGGCAGTTGCCTACGTGACTTCAAGTCATGATTGAATTCGCTTTGGATACGGACTTCCATTTGGAAAACCACCTTCACATACTAGCCTATAAGACCTTAAATGCGTTAAAGGGCTTGATGAGGTCTACATTGATGTTCGTCATAAGTGTGCCTGCCTTAGGGAGCTCTTTGTGGGGGTCTAATACAATCCCCCTTTCCGTGGTTAGTTGATAGATTCAAAATGCTTAGTTTGGTCCCTACTAGTTTAAATTGATCTCAGAAGAATACTTGGGCAACAGTGTGATAGACTACTTTCAAGACAAACAGTCTGAAAATACGGTCTACTGAGGTTATGGGTGAGATATACTTGTTAAGCGGAAGTAAGTAGTCCAGGGACAATTTTTTTCTGCCACCTAAAGAGTTTTGGGCTAGAGAATCTGAGGACTGATAGTTTTTCTGAAGACTCAGGGGTAGAGTCTAACCTAGCTATGGGAGAATCTGCCTTTTAAGTAAAAATCATCTCAGTTTTCCTCTCTGCATTTTTCAAACTACATCAGTGTGTCTTTGCTAAGTTCTTCTGTTGGCTCGCAGCAAAACCTCTAAACGCTGTTAATACCACTTAGTTAGATAAACTAACTGCTCTGCAGGAGCCAAATGAGATGGCAGGTGACACAGGTTGAGTGTTCCTTATCTTGAATACTTAACCAGAAGGGTTCCACAGATTTTAGTTTTTTTTTTTCAGATTTTGGGACATTCACACGTACATAATAAGGTATCTTGGGGATGAGCCAAGTCTAAACATGCAATTTATTTATATTTCACATACGCCTTAAACACATTGCTTGAAAGTAATTTTATAGAATATTTTAAATGATGTTATACAAGAAACAGAGTTTTGACTGCACCTTGTCACATGAGGTCATTGTGGAATTTCCACTTAGGACATCATGTCAGCACTCAAAAAGTTTTGGATTTTGGAGCATTTCAGATTTTGGATTAGGGATGCCCAACCTGTACCATAAATTTAGCATACTTTTCCCACTGAGTGAAGTCTCATAAGAAAGCTTGGGCCCAATAGTTTTTTTGAGTCTCTAAGCAAGAGAGTGTCTGCTGGGTCCTGTGAGAATAAGTATGGAGATTATTAGAAATGTTTTAATGCTTGCTTAGAGATCCTTTGCCTATTTAGTAGTTTAGAGATGTTGGAAGCTGTAAGATGTGGCAGCTGGCTAGAGCAGCTGATTTTGCCAACTCAGGGCATCTGGGTAGCCTTTATATATATAGACATGATGGTGGGGATGGGAGGGGGGGCTTCCAATTTGCCAAGGAAGGGACATAACAGAGCCTTGACAATAGACAGCATTTGTGAGTTACATCACATGTTAGAACTTAATAGTTCTTCCACATACTGTGAGTAAACAGGGTTTCTATTTTATAGACTGCCTCTGATCTTTCATTTTCTTAAATGAAAATGCCCAGATCTGAGTTATTCACTGATCTGTAGGTTCACTAAGTAGGTTGCAGATTGATGCTAGTCATCTTTGTGCATCTCCTTGAAACCACTTGATGTACATCTGAGTACCTACAGTATGGCACCAGGCATGGGGACAGAGTGACCACAGCACTGGTTCCTTCCTTTGTGGCACTTACTCTAGTGGGAAATCAAAGGAGGAAACAGTGAGCCAAAGACAGCCTGGAATAGAAGCTCTGAACAGGAGTGAGCAGATCCGGTGTTTAAGACTTAATCGTAAAAGAGGCAGATAGCAGCTGAAGATTGCTGGAGTTTCCGTATGCTCTCTGGGTTCTAGCTTATGAAGTTTCCCTAAAATCACCAAGAACTTAGACGTCAGTATGAAAAAACCAGAAATGATCCTATCTCTGCAGATAATCCTGCAAAGGTGATATGATTCAAGCAATAGTGGATTACTGCCAGTATTACCAAAGAGCATTAAAACATGTCAGAAGTAAAATCTGGGTCCCATACATCAAACTCCTAACCTTACCAGTTAGCCGCTGCTAACCTTCTCCGGTGTGGGAATCTCTCTTTTCACATGGAAATGAGGCTGACACACTCATTCTGACAGACAAGTGTGTGAAGATGCACTGTTTTTAAATGATAAATTGCTACAAAGATGAGGTGATTGTACCCTCATAGGCATAGGGAACAGGGACCTTTATAACCTAGAGTCTTTCAAAGTACTCTGGCTAGTAAAACAACCAGTCACACTTGGTTTCAAGCTCTGAAAAGCAGGGGAAAATATTTTTGACGAAAGTCTTTAGTTCAGACCCGCTTTATTAGTAAACTAATGAATCAACTTGTGTATCCAGGAGTACCACCTAGTGCCTAGAGAATGAAGGATGTCGGTCCCCAGGTCCTGAGTTACAAATGTAAATTGCAGTCCATGCCTTAGGGGATCTCTGTGTCTAAAGGTGAAAAATGGTAGCTGAACTCATCTCCTTGCATGATGGCTGTCTGTCAGGGATTAGTGTGAGAAAGCAGCAAACCACACGTAGTTCTGCCAAAAAAGACACTGAGGCCTCATTCAAGTGTACAGTCTGAGCCCACTCCTAGTGGATGAGGGGACAAGGGTGACATGAACAAAGTGAGACAAAGCAGCCACAAGGAAGGGCAAAGCCATGGGGAAGTGAGTGGGTCCCCTTCAAGCTGTTAGCTCAGCTGGTATAGCCTGAGCAGATGGTGGGTGGTGGCCAATAGGAAAAAGTCTGAGGAAATTAGTAGGGAACTTAATCCTAGAGGCAGTGGTAAGCCGAGAAATGACCCCGTTCTTGGCTATTCTAGGTTGCTTGAATCACTAGGTTGCTTGATATGGGTAGAGTACGTGGCAGCAGCCTGGAGGCAAAGGAACGAGAGGTTTAAATTTAGATGAGGTGAGAGAGGAGGGGCTGGGCATGGCCAGGGTTTGATGGCCAAATGTCAGGGAAGAATTTGGGCTCGTTTCTGGACTACCGATTTAGAGTAAGTAATGGGGCCAATCAAAGATAGAGCACACAGTGAGGGAAGGATAGATTTTAGAAGAACCTCTGCCTGTTAAGACACCCAAATAAATTTTTCCTACAAAACAGTTTTGAGGGCTTCACTTAGATTGTTACCATCATGTGTGTTGTAAAAGATGCATCTATCTCCTGTGTCCGCCCAGTGGTGAACATTAGGCCTTATGAGGGTGTTAGTGGTATATGGTACAACCCTGAAAATGAAAGAGCCACTGACATTACGGGTGGAATCTGTAGCTTCTTAGCTTTAGTGCAGTGCTTCTCAAAGTGTGGACTGAAATTGGCAACATTAATTCAATGTTAATTGAGCATGTGTCAACACTGATTCATTAGAAATCCAAATGTAGGCCCTGTGCTAGACCTACTGAATCAGAATCCAGGCTGGGGCCCAGGCCCAGCATTCTGTGTTTTCACAAGCCTTCCTGGTGATTCTGATGGACACTGGAGCTTGAGAATGACTTAGTTTACCACTCACAGAAGCTAACGATTTTCAAGCTGTGACAGATGGAGGGTCTTTCCTCTGACTTGAACCCTAGACAAGAAAACCAAGAGCTGTAATCTTTCTAGAAGACTTGCTAAGGAATTGAAGCAGCATTTAAAAAAAATTAGAATGGGGAAGGAAAGCAGCCCTCCATGTCAACAACAACGCTAAATCTAAATTGATGCTCAGTAGCACAGCATCTGGAGCCAGAGTGCTTAGGCTCAACTCCTAGCTCTGCCCAGGGCAATCTGGGACAAGTGACTGTACTTTCCTTCTCCAGACAGGTTTCCTGATCTGTAAATGAGGAATAATAGAGCCAACCATGAAGGATTAAAAATTTTAAAGGCTAACACGTGTGAAGTGCTAACAGGTGTGAAGTTTTAGAGCAGTGTTTGGCCAACAACAAAAAGCATTCAGTTATATCTGTGATTCTTAAGATCAATTTGATCTAAATGGAAAAACTGGCAATTGACCTGTAAAATTCACTTATTTCAGCAGTGACTCAGAAGAATTAGCCTACATATTCACCAGTTTTTAGTGGCCCCTGAACTGGTTCTTTTTTTTTTTTTTTTTTTTTTGGAGACAATTTCACTCTTGTTGCTCAGGCTGGAGTGCAATGGCGCCATATCGGCTCACTGCAACCTCCACCTCCTGGATTCAAACAATTCTTCTGCCTCAGCCTCCTAGGTAGCTGGGATTACAGGCATGTGCCATCACGCCTGGCTAATTTTTGTATTTTTAGTAAAGACGAGGTTTTGCCATGTTGACCAGGCTGTTCTCGAACTCCTGACCTCAGGTGATCCATCCACCTTGGCTTCCCAGAGTGCTGGGATTACAGGCATGAGCCACCATGCCTCGCCTACATTGGTTCTTACAGTGTTTCAGATGCTGACTTTAAGGCCAGAACACAACCTTTGTGCTTGACAGCTCAGCTCAGAGCATTTCCCTTAACACCTGTTGTAGTACTTGGCCTCTTACAAACCCTCCTCCCTGTAGGGAAACTTTTTTGCTGACTCAGAAATTGGCTTGTCCTGAAAGGAGCTTTAGCTTATGAATAGAAAGACTGGCATTAGAAGTGGCAGGGAGTAGAAGTGAACTAAACTAAAAATAAATGCCCTTCGTGGCCCTAGAAGTGCCAAAACAAATGGACTGAAGGAATTCCAGCAAATAACACCCATATGCTCAAGCATTGAGTAAGGGCGCGAGAGATGTAAATGCTTGGCCCGGGTGGCCGCAGCAGTGTGGCAGCATGAGCCTCTGTGCGGATTGAACTATACTGTGAACCTGGTACCCAGAGACACTTTCTCTATATTCTGGGCACGCATGTTGGAGTGCTGCACTCAGGGTGCTACTCAGAGCCCCATAGGGAGATGTGTAGTCCATCTGGAAGGCTTGGTATTTACTCGAAGGCCAATGCTGTTTTTTACTGAAGCTTACATATTGTTCTCCCATGTCAATCCCTGCAGGGAAAAATAGACAATGGCAGACTGACTTCTATATGCATTAAAAACCCTGAGTTTCTCTCTAGGACATTGGCCTAGACAAGGAATTTATGACAAAGACCTCAAAAGCCTAGGCCACAAAAACAAAAATAGACAAATGGGACTTAATTAAACTAAAAAGCTTCTACACAGCAAAAGAAATAATCAACAAAGTGAAGAACACCCTGCTAAATGGGAGAAAATATTTGCAAACTATTATCTGACAGGAGACTAATATCCAGAATATACAAAGTCAAACAACAGGGAGGAATAAAAACAAATAATCCCATTCAAAAGTTGGCAAAGGATATGAATAGATATTTCTCAAGAGGACATAAAAATGACCAACAGATACATGAAAAAAATGGCTACCATTACTAATCACCAGAGGAATGAAAACCAAAACCACAGTGACATATCATCTTATACCAGTCAGAATGGCTATTACCAAAAAGGCAAAATACGCAGATGTTGCCTCGGATATGGAGAAAAGGGAACTCTTATACACTGCTGGTGAGAATGTAAACTAATACACCCACTGAGGAAAACAATATGTAGATTTCCCAAAACACTAAAACTGGAATTAACATTTAATCCAGCAATTCCTCTACTGGGTACCTACCCAAAGGAAAAATCAGTATATCAAAGGGGTACCTGCACTGGTATGTTTATTGCAGCAGTATGCACACTAACAAAGAGTCCACCTAAATGTCCATCAGTGGATGAAAGGGTAAGGAAAATGTGGTACATATACACACTGGAATACTATTCAGCCATGAAAAAGAATGAAATCACGTCATTTGCAGCAGCAAGGGGATGGAATTGGAGGTCATTATGCTAAGGGAAATAAGCCAGGAACAGCAAGACAAATATCTTATGTTCTCACTCATATATGGGAGCTAAAATATTTTATCACATGGAGGTAGACAGAAAGATAACAGAGACTCAGAAGTGGGGAGACAGGGAGGGCAGATGAAAACAAGTGGATCAAAGAAAACAAATGGACAGTAAGACAGAAGAGATAACCTCAATGACTGTACTTGACAAAAATGTACTGTACTCGAGTGAAGGACACCCTAAATCCTGACGTCATCAGTATACATTCATTAGGTAACAAAATTTCACACATACCCCATAAATTTACACAAACACCACCAAGAAGAACCCTGAGTTTCTTGGAGCCAGTGAACTGCCAGTGTGTCTGTGTAGCAATATTGACTCTTTAGAGAAGTGAGGCTCCTGGGACGTAGGTACCTTGAAGTAAGTGTGCACAGTCGGATTCCATCTATATAAGTGACAGTACAAGTGAGAAATTTTTGACACTCCAGGAATTCATTCATTACAAATTTAAATAGCCACATAAGTGAATAGGGACAAGTGACTCCCAACTCCTTCACCCAAAGGAGCAGAGATATTCTAAGTATTAGAGCTGGAAGAAAACCTAGACAATTTCTTAAATCGATAGAACCCTTTTCAAATTCTTACGCCAAAATCCAATATTCAAAAGAAAGTCTTGGTAGAGGCAGACGTGGAACACAGGGCCCCCGCTGTTGTGGCCTTTCCCTCCACTTCAGCCAGACCTCTAGCCTAAGACATTCTCGTGAAACTTCGTGGCTTTGGGGAACCCACTAACAATTGCATTTTACCCCAACTTCTCACTTGTCTGAGCAGAAGTGCCTAGCACTTCTACTTCCAAGCTATTTTTCGAGGTGTCAATGGCTTTAGCTTAGCCCCAAGAATTAAAGGAACCTCGAGTGTAGATGATTTGAAGCTCAACTTGTTCCCTTTATGAAAGTATAATACTGAATTTGAGACTTAACCTTCATGGATGGAAATAGACTGCAGGTCTACAATCCTGTAATCCCCAAAGCCCTGGAAATCAAAAGCTTCTTAACTCATTTGGTGCTTTCGATTCTCCTAGAGCTCTGCACAGCAGCAGTCCCAGCTGAGCACCAGAGGTGGAGAGGTAGAACCTTTTTAAAAACTTGAACAGAAAACAGTGTTCCAGTCAGGTGGCTAAGGGCTCGACATTCGATTTAGTGTCTGAGCTCTCCTTCTCTGTGGGAAGCAGAGAATTAAACAGAACTAGGGAGCACTTTCTGCCCAGTAGCAATCCCTCAAAACAAAGTGCTTAGGAAACTAGGAAAGGAAGAGGCATAGCCATAAAGCTTAAGGTCTTTATTTGCCTCTCCTTAAAGAGTCCTTTATAAAGCCAGCTTGTCTTCCCACTCTCACCCCAATGTTGTTCTTTTAAACAAACAGGGACATTTAGCTGTACATTTTGAAACAAACAGGGACATTTTGCACTGTACTCCTAATGCCTGTTGCTACTCCTTCCTATGGGGAGGAGGGGGGAGAGAGAGAGAGAGAGAGATAGTGAGAGTGAGTGAAAGTGTGTGAGAGAAAGAGAGAGAGAGATGTTAAAACACAGCTTTATGATGATCAGGCAGAAACTGGAGTCAAGTGGAAATATCTGAGTTAAGTAAAGCTAGAAATTAAACTCCTTTTTGGCTTTGGATATTTTCTTAGTAGAAAATGCTGATGCCTGTCCTGAGTCTGCTCAATATAGACTCTTGGAGCAGAGCTGCTGGGATTTTAATAGAATTTATTACTGTTGATAGCTTGTATATTACAACTAAATTCAGAGACCTTCTTTACAGCAACAGACTAAATATCACCCTTGGAATACTGTATGCCCATATTTAATCCAAGGCCACTCTAAGTGCCTATGAAATCTGTAGCTTCAAACTCATTTTTAAGGAGGCTGTCTTCCAGGTACCTTAACCATGGGGTGAGAAACTATCATTTGACGTTGACTTTTAAGTTCCTATTCAAGCCTGATTCCAGGGTTCCCATTTTAACTACGCAGGTATCAATGTCAACATTTCTGTCTCATTTGGACTTAATACCTTTGGTAACTAAAACCTTAAAAAAAAAAAATCAGAGGCTTTCAGCCTTCACTGTATCCTAACTGCAACCTCGCTAATCTTTCCAAGTATATTTATACCTATGTTCTTAGACTACAAATCATTTTTTTTCTAATTACTCAAGGTAGATTCTTACCACTTTCACGGTCCCCAAAGGTAGTAAGGTTATATAGAACTACAGGACATGTGCCCTCCGCACTGAGAATATTGCAAGCATATTAAGAATCCAGTAGCAATGAGGGGAGAGGGGAGAGAGGAGAGGTACCAGGTACCTCGTATTTGGTTTAACAGAATAAAAACGAACAGGTGATGCTTCCTGACAACAATCTCTACCCTCCTCTTGTTCCCTTCTAAATCCCTAGTACATTACAACCAATAAAACATGTGAGGAATGAAAAAATACTATGAAATGAAGGTAGGGAACCATTCTGCTTTGTAGCTGCGTCCTAGGTTAATTAGACTCATGGGAGCAGAGTGATGCATGTAGTTTTAAAAGCAATATATTTAATATCCAAGGAAGTAACTACACCCATATGGTCATCTTGATTTGGACCAAATTTTAATCTCCCTGGGAAGAGCCACAAAGCACAGAATGCTCCCAGACAGCAGGGAGTAGCTGACACAGGAAGACCAACTAGGGTATTGTGCGCATAACACAAGAGTTCCAGTCTGTGCTTGTCTCTGTAATATCAGTTCTTATGCCAGCATGCCACAGCTGCAAATGCTGAAAGGTGGCAGGAAATAGGAAGGCTTTCTGCTTGGAAACCCTCCCTAAGTAATCTGCGGGAACTATATGATTCCACTGTTTTTCTCAAATATTTGCAGTATATTTGCTTTAAGCGGCCACATCTGTGCCTTTTATCGCCAAGCAATCACATCCTCCAGAAGGACAGAACTGCTAATGATAGGAAGCACCTGAACCTTAGCTGGCCTGTGCTGGGCAAAAAACCAACTGTCCCCCTTACAAGTCTTAGTTCACACCATTGTGTGAATTAAATATCCATACATTAAGCATACGAAAACTGAGATTCAGAGAAATAGAATCTACGTATCTTCAGCTCTACCTCACCTTCCTTTTCTCCTGTCTCTAAATTACAAATGATCTTCCTTTGCCTCTTAACTATACTTTCTTGTTGCTTTTATCTTGGAGCTGTTTTGTAAACCGGTGTTTTTCCAATTAGTCATAAATTTCTAAGAGGAGGAATCATGCATTAAACTCTACCTCTAACCTCTTCTCGCTCCTCCTCCTAAATCTTCTTCACTGTGCTTGTAATAGAAACATCATTAATGGATAAGAGTATGGATATGGACAAGAAATGCCATTAAAAGACTAGGACTTGGCGGATTACAGCCACACATGTAGTTTCAACACATGAGAGAATGAGTCTAGAGGCAGAGATGATGCCCCATGTGGTCTCTGGGCAATCTGGGTTCCTTCTGTATTGGTCTGGCTCCATTTGCCTGAGATCACTATTCCACCCACCATGTTCAATTTTCAGGTACCACAAAGGAATAGATAGAAAAAAAAAATGGATCCTCTGTCATTTTAAGGTCATTTCCTAAAGTCATATATACCATTTCAGTTTACATTCCATTAGTCAGAACGTCGTTTCTTGGCTACACCTCACTGAGAAAGAGGCTGGGAAATCTAGTGTTTAGTCTTAGCATGTACCCAGCTAAGAACTCAGTTACTGTCAGTCACTGCCTGAAGATCCATCCTGCTCTGGCCCTTAGGATGTTACAGCCTGCCGAGTCTGCAGTGTCCTTCTGAGAAGGTCCCCATCCATGGGTATTAGGTGTCTCAGATCTATAACCTACCACCCTCTATCCTTGCTTTGCTGAGTGTTCCCTTCTTATTCTAGGGAGAAAAGCCAAGTGTGAACCCTCCCAATTCCAGTGCACAAATGGTCGCTGTATTACCCTGTTGTGGAAATGTGATGGAGATGAAGACTGTGTTGACGGCAGTGATGAAAAGAACTGTGGTAAGTAAAGAGTTTGATGACCTATGCATTCTGTTAAAATATGATGGTATCTTAATCTGCAAACGTATTGAGATTCCGAAAATAAAATCCCCTTCTAACGATTGCTTTGAAAGAGTCCAAAGGATCTGTAATTCTCTAAAGAAATAAAATTGAATATTTGACATGAGATTATTAACTTGAGTATGGAATGATAAGGTGGTGTTCCATTTAAATGACAGGACCTAGTTTATCTTAGATCAGGCAAACATGTGGAATAGGAAGCTGGGAAAAGGGAGAAGTGGACCAGAAATAGAGACAGACAGAAGATTGCTTAGAAGACCTTTTTTCCCTTTTAGTTTTCAGATGGCTCTGATCCTAGAAAAGAAAGCAAGCCATGGACATGAGAAAATCCCATAATGTTTCAGGGGGTTAATTAACCCCTGACATAGAAACTACAAGCCAGCACAGATCAAAGATCAGATAAGGCTTCTCTTTTAATTCTCTGCCTACAATAGTTGCTAATTCTAAAGCATTAGCAGGGCGGAAGACATTCTCTCGCCAAGAGAATGGGGATACAGTGTCACATCCATCAATCAGCATCTATCAAAAGATCATTGCGAGAAATGCCTATGTACGCAATCTATATAACCTCATGTCAAGCCAGAACAGCTGAGAACTGAATGGCAAGACCACACTTAGAAACCATGAATACATGCTGAAGTTTGCTCTAGGATCCCTTTGTTCAATGTTGTAAACACTCTGAAGCAATGTTGTGTGTGAATGTTGGTGCTAACATTGTCATTTATCTTTTAAAAGATGTTATATAAAGATGTTCACTATACAAGGTAGAGATACAGAAGAAAAGTAGAGACTAAACGTAGGTTTCCTCAAGTGCCATCTTGTTATTCCCTTACCTGCTTCTTCGTGCATCGTTACTAAAATGCTATACAGTAAACGTCATGGCAGACCTTGTTCTAAGCCTGATCTCTCTCAGCAATATCACAGGTGTTTTCATGCCAATGTGCAGAGCAGATCAGTAGCTCTTTTGGAAGCACAAGAAAGCCTATTCTATAGTCTCAGGGAAGAAACTTAAATCCAGTCTCAGGACCAAGAATAATTCTCCTGTGCAATACTTTCCCATCATTTGTACTTTAACAGTGAGAATTTAATCTGTTCCACAAGACATTGAGTCCCATGCTATTTCTGGGTTACCTAGGTAATTTGGTTCTCTCACTAAATATCTCCCCAGAGAGTCCTTATTCTTGTCAACTATTTTCCTGTTGTAAGTAGCGTTTTTTTCCCCTCTATTCTAAACTATATATTTGGCAAAACCCATTGCTTTTTCTTAAAAAGTAATTATTCTCTTTATGTTGCAAAAGTCTCCTTTTACCGTCTGACTCAGTAGGAACTAATCTGGGTCAACTTGAGATTTCTCTAAAATAATGTTGTATGAATGCTCTCTATTAGCCACATGGTAGGAGAGTTTGGAAAAGAAAAGCAGGTAGATGTGTATCTAATCAAGATCATTGGAGGTGGGAAAAATTATATTCTTGGCCAAAATTTGTCTCTATCTTCCATGTGTGACGGTAGAGAAAGAAATTGGGAACATTACAATCAGGGAAGCTCTGAATGCTTACTTTGTTCCTCTATGGAAAAGGAAAGCTATGGAATTACTTAAAACTTCCAAAGCTACCTCCTGTTTGTGATCTAATCTCTTAATATGGAACTTGGTTACAATATTTAGCAGGGTTCTTTATTTCCAGTATGTCAATGGGCATAGTCAACTTAACCTTAAACTCTATAAGCCATATGCTTCTGCTGATCCCAATAACTCATTCTTTTATAGTGTTAGGCTGAGCTAATAAATCAGCAGTTTAGGTACTCTAAATATGTAACTGTTAATTCTGTTCCTCTGTAGCACATCTAAATTTCTATTTGTCTCTCAAGGCCCAATTCAAATATCCTTTCTTTACCCTCCCAGTCTATGCTCCAAATGAAGAAAGATAACCCTACAGCAATTTGTCTGTCTCTGTTTATCTTTTGCTTAAACCCTGTGGTATACAGCCAATCTTTCACATCCTCATTCATTTTCTAAGACTTAAAACCATGGGATCTCTCTATAGCCATTCCGCTACTCTCTCTTTTGCAACTTCCAAAGAATATCACAGGTCGAATTATAGCAACTAAACCTGCAGACCCTCTGACGTCTTCCTCCATGCTCAGGCGAATACAGCCCTTGAATAGCACTTAATTCATTAAAACTAGCACTTGAGTATTTCAGTGATTTTAGAGACAGGCATGAAACTAAAAGCTAGCATGGCCGGTCTTGTTTCCTTGGCTATGTAATTCAGGGAGATAATCCTTTTTAGATAATCATAATTTGTCAACCCATGTTCTAGAAATTAACTGTAATCACTGTCTCTCCCCTTGACAGTATCTTACACTGAACCAGAGTGGCCCAAGGGCAAACTCTAAGCTTTGAGAGTTCTATCTAGTTTAAACCAGCCACTTGGGAAACAGTCCCTTTTGAATGTTCAGCAAATTGTGAATTTTTCACTTATTTACCTTCACAGAATATCTGTGATAGAGGAATATTTTAAAAATAGAAATTTGGGTTGAAAGTATAAGCATATAGGCAAGAAAGAATATAATCTAAGAAAGATAAGCTTAGGGTATCCTGTGTAGCTACTTTATATCAGGATTCATCCTCCTCTGCGATTCCTTCATGGGTAGGGTGACCAAGCTGCCCAGTTTGCTTAGGATAGCACTGGTTTATGTTTATCTTATGGATATAATCAACAGTGTCCCTTTTCTGCTGACATGGTCCCAATTTGGACAACAAACTCATGGTAACCCTAAGTATAGGAGAAAGACCTGCCCCAGGAAGAATTAGCAGCAGAATCACTTCCTTTCTTTACGCTATTTTAACCCTAGCAGTCGGTTATGGATATTAGCACTGACAGCTTCAGTGACTTTTAGCTGATTGATGTTAGCCTACCCCTTGGCTAGAAAGACTAAAGTCTTCTCTCCCTTGAATTCTAAATACAACATCTCTTGCTACACGGATTGAGTTTTCTCCCCTTTCTACCTGATGAGCTCCTTTGCCCCTGTAGACCAGTATAGGTGACAATATTTAGTACTGGGGTTTGGCCTTCATTCTCCACTCTAAACGCATGTGTTGTTAAGGGATGCCCCTCGAACAGTGTCTTATTCAGCCCAGACTGTGCTCACAAAAATACCATAGATGGGTAGCTGAAACAACAGAAATGTATTTCTCATAGTTGTGGAGGCTGAGAAGTCCAAGATCAAGGTGCTAGCAGATCTGCCATCTGGTGAGGGCTGTCTTTTTTGTTTGCAGATGACCATCTTCTCACTGTCTTCACATAGTAGATAACAAAGAGCGAGAAAGCAAGTGCTCTGGTTTCTTTTTATAAGGGTGCTAATTCCATTCATGGGGGCTCCACCCTCATGACTTCATTACCTCCCAGAGGCCCCACCTCCTAATAACATCGTATTGGGGGTCAGGATTTCAACACATGAATTTTGGGGGGAAACAAATATTCAGTCCCCAGCAAACAGTTCTACTGTGATCCAGTCAGAAGACGGAATGTTTAGCTGTTAAACATAGGAAGTACTTGAAATGACTTGGAAGAAATGCATGTAGAGAATGAAAGTGTTACTTAATCTCAGCATTCTAAAACAGGCAGGAAGTTAAATGTAAGGTATCTCTGGGTTGTAAGACAATGGGCAACCTCTGTTTGACCTTGACTTCAGTTTCCTCCAAATGTCTCAAGTGAGCATCTTCCTCCTCTGAAAAATAATAATAGCAATAATTTTTCTGAAGGTCCCTCTGAGTATTGGCAGTTGAGTGCCCATCGACTCCGCTGTTTTTTAGAGGAAAACATGCCAAAATGCAGTATGAGCCCTCATGTGAAGCTAGGGCTGTGGGTAAGTGACTTCAACTTTAACCTTTCAAATAAACTTTTGTAGTAAAGAAGACATGTGCTGAATCTGACTTCGTGTGCAACAATGGCCAGTGCGTTCCCAGCCGTTGGAAGTGTGATGGAGATCCCGACTGTGAAGATGGTTCAGATGAAACCCCAGAACAGTGCCGTGAGTGTAACTTGCTTTGGCCTTGAACTTTCCCAAGTTGTTTTGTCTCACATTTCTGAGTATGGCTTAATCTACTACTTGGTATTCATTTTTCTTTGCCTGCCTTAAAGTTTAGGTCAACTGACTCCAAGGTCAGTCAAATCATGACCAGTTTATCAGCCTCCTTAAAAGAATATTCTCCCTGGACCAACAAGACTGACGTTCTCTTGGGTAGCTTTGCGATTGAATACTTAAAACTAAAGTCAGCACATTCCATCAAGAACTCCTTGACTAGGTGCATAGATTTCAAATGTTTGATTATAATGACTCTGAGCAGATGGTACTCTGGTCCTGGAAGCTAAGTCAAGAAGTGAGGGTTCCCCATGGGTCAAGCATAAGCATTGAGAAGCACAGCTTCTCATATTATTGAAAAGCTATGACTGAAGAGGTAAGGTAGCTAGTGCTTGGGTGATACAGTGACTTCTGACACAAATGTAACCTGAAGTTAGTAAAGTGGAGATCTTACATCTTGTTCTTAAAGAAGAGAAACTTCAGAGGTTTGCAAATGTATATCTGTGTCCTTAGGAAAAAGCCTATGAGACCATAAAGAATGATGGTTTGGGATCGCATAAATTGAGGTCACATGAATGTCAAGGCGAAGAAAGTCTTAGAGTTCATTTTAAGTCAGTAGAGGCCTGTACTGGTAGAAGCGCTAAAAAAGAAGGACTAACATGAACAAGATTTAGGTCTGAAATGTGATTATGAAAGAAAATCAAATAGAAAGGAAGATAAGGGTGTTACTTTCAATTTTCTAGATAAGAAGTGAGGAGAGTAATATTGGTCAAGGCAAGTGAGTTAAAAACCTGTGAGCTAAAGACAGGTTGTACAAAGATTCAGCCCCAAGTTTTAGTGGAGAATGACCTGGTCAAGTCAAGCATTAGGGCATATTTCTACTTTGCAAGATGTCAATGTAAAGGAGGTTGTGAAGGAGGCCTGTAAAGGAATCTAGGCGATAGAAGATTTCTTAGGTGTTTGAACATCTGACCTTTCATGCAGTTGAGATTAGGTGACAATATCTGGCTGTGCCCACTTGATATCCAGCACATAAGTAGTGGTCTAGGAGCAGGCCAGCCAGTAAACTTCACCATGCCAAGTAAAACAAAAGCCAGAACTGAGCATGCCATGGGACCTGGAAGGAGTGACAACGTCAAGGCTGTCAGGTACGCTGCCAAGTTGCGTAGGTTGGTAGCTTCTAAGGAATGGAGCTGGTGAAAGAGCTCCCCAAACTTCAGCCAGTTTGTCAAATTTCACCAGTGTGCCAGGCTACTGAGTCACAGGTATTAGCGCTTTCAAGCAGCACAGAAGCAGCAGCTTTGCATTGATCAGTTTTGAGGCTCTTTTGAGACTGTATATCATCAACAGATATGAGAACATGCCGCATAAATGAAATCAGCTGTGGCGCCCATTCTACTCAGTGTATCCCAGTGTCCTGGAGATGTGATGGTGAAAATGATTGTGACAGTGGAGAAGATGAAGAAAACTGTGGTAAGAAGATCAGTGTTGAGTGACGTAACCCAAAGATCCTTTTCCTCAAGCAAGGGTGGGCAGGGGAAAGTAACCTAAGCATGACGATGCACTGACATTGACTCGCTTTTCAGTGACTTCACTATCTGCTCAATTACTTGTCCTTCATGACTGCCCTAAAACCCTGAAAGACATTCATGTGGCAATTGACAATTGCTTGGTGTTTCTTTTAGGCAAATAGAAATAAGAAGGTAAGTCATTCAAGGCACTTACATGTAGCAGTAGCTCAGGGAAGCAGCAATTGTGTGGGCGTTTGCCTTTGTTGTGATAGTAATTCGTGTGTCTTTGGCACTTTGGCTCAATAAAACTAGAAGATGAGTAGGGTTGGCAAACACATTCATAGGTCTAAACTTGATTGGATTGTTGGAATAAATTATTTGAGTGTTATACAAGCATTTCTTTGCTCCTGAACTAGATTCTGCCATAACTTTTCAAAAAAAAAAAAAAAAAAAAAAAGACACAGACGCATGAATTAACATCTTACCTCAGATACCCAAAGAAAAGTCTACTCAACTTTGTCTCCTGTTGCAGTTCCTGTCTCTGAAAGCTAACTCTGTTTCCTATTCTTTCATGTTTCTGATCTTGGAAAATCTTTCATAAAATGCGACATGTTGAAGGTGAGGGCCTGGGAAAATCGCTAGGTTGAACAAACAGTGCTTTGAATGTTCTTTCAAGCTACCGCCCTTTTTATAGAGCCTCTAAAATCTACAGATCCCAAGTCTGACAAGCGTGGGCCTCCTGATACGGTAGTAGTCAAGGGAGCTCAGGGCATTTACAGTTAATACACCAGTCTTGTGTACAGAAGTCGCCTTCTGAGGTCAGTACCACTGCACCTAGTCCAATGAGTTTTAGTGTTCAATCCTAGAATTGAGTTTTCTGTATTGGTAAGCCCTGGAGCTGCCAAGTGTTTCCCTTATAAGTCTAGACTTTGCTTCCCAAGAGAGTCGTGGTCTCTATTCTAATTGCCGCCAAATTGTGACCTTGAAACGTTCGGCAGGAATTTAAGTCAAAGTACCAATTGGCTAGTAGGACTAGCTTATCATTATCAGCATACCTGGTTGTTAAATGGTGATTCTAGCCCTGGCAATGACTTTTTAAAAATGGAACGTGTTTAAGACGACTCGTTATTCCTGATCCTTATTTGAAGGACCAAAAAGAGGAACCAGGTATGGTGGTATGTGGTTCACCTCTTTTTGGTGACAACATCTTAATGCTTGTTGTGAGTATTACGTTGCATGATATTCTCAACTATTGATGTGATCTGGCCTGACAAGCAGTATGCTGATTCAAGGACAACTCGATCTCTGCCTTCCAAAATGATATCCCTTGTTACAGTTTGTTATTATCACCGTCACTCTCACAGTTAATTGTGGTTCTCATCTCAAATTAATTTCCAGTCTTCAACTATTTCTCGGTCTTTTATTTCTTTTCTTCTTATTTATGGTGTGCCTGCATTTTTTGTACAATGAAACTGTTCTTGATTTAAATCCTCTGTTTTAGCCTTTAGGTTGGGCTAGTAAGTTAGGATTAATGATTAAAGATCAATGTATTAGATTTTGGGCCAAGAATCTTGAAAGGACCAATCTTGATGCACTTTGAATGGGGCATCCTCTCTCTTAATAGGTAACATAACATGTAGCCCCGATGAGTTCACCTGCTCCAGTGGCCGCTGCATCTCCAGGAACTTTGTATGCAATGGCCAGGACGACTGCAGCGATGGCAGCGACGAACTGGACTGTGCCCCACCAACCTGTGGCCCCCATGAGTTCCAGTGCAGCACCTCCTCCTGCATCCCCATCAGCTGGGTGTGCGACGATGATGCAGACTGCTCCGACCAATCTGATGAGTCCCTGGAGCAGTGTGGCCGCCAGCCAGTTATACACACCAAGTGCCCCGCCAGCGAGATCCAGTGCGGCTCTGGCGAGTGCATCCATAAGAAGTGGCGATGCGACGGGGACCCCGACTGCAAGGACGGCAGTGATGAGGTCAACTGTCGTAAGTAGCTTTCTAGCATGGCATATTCAGTTCTCTTCCCTGTATCAACTGGGACAATTTGCTGGCTTCATTTCATGGTGTTTCCTCTCTTTTTTTTAGCCTCTCGAACTTGCAGACCTGACCAATTTGAATGTGAGGATGGCAGCTGCATCCATGGTAGCAGGCAGTGTAATGGTATCCGAGACTGTGTTGACGGTTCTGATGAAGTCAACTGCAAAAATGGTAAGGATCTCTTCTCGTTGGTTAAGCAATGGATTGCTCTGACCAGACCCACCCATGGAATCTCTCTTCTTTGTTTCTCTTTGTAGTCAATCAGTGCTTGGGCCCTGGAAAATTCAAGTGCAGAAGTGGAGAATGCATAGATATCAGCAAAGTGTGTAACCAGGAGCAGGACTGCAGGGACTGGAGTGATGAGCCCCTGAAAGAATGTCGTAAGTGAAGGGGTTGCCCAAGTACAGAGCCTGGACGTTTGATACAATCCAGCATGGCTAACACTGTGTAGACACCACATGATGGCTGGTTACACTTTTTAATGTTCTGAAGTTCAACTGTAGACTTCAGAGTGAAACTTTATGACGTAAAAGCCCAGGTAGGACAAACCGGTTTACAGTTTTTGGGTTTTTTTTCTTTTTTTCTGAGATTGAGTTTTGCTCTTGTTGCCCAGGCTGGAGTACAATGACGCAATCTTGGCTCACTGCAACCTCTGCCTCCCATGTTCAAACAGTCTCCTGCCTCAGCCTTCCAAGTAGCTGGGACTACAGGTGCCCAACAC
The DNA here is from genome assembly GCA_963573385.1 of Cacajao melanocephalus. Taxonomy (NCBI): domain Eukaryota; kingdom Metazoa; phylum Chordata; class Mammalia; order Primates; family Pitheciidae; genus Cacajao; species Cacajao melanocephalus. Next base: position 86,349 of record CAUYLG010046212.1, read on the forward strand.
CACGCTCGGCTATTTTTTTTTTTTTTTTTTTGTATATTTAGTAGAGATGAGTTTTCACCATGTTGCCCAGGCTGGTCTCGAACTCCTGACCTCAGATGATCCACCTGCCTCGGCCTCCTAGAGTGCTAGGATTATAGGCATGAGCCACCTGTGCCCGGCCCATACTAGTTTATAGTTTAACCTCCTTAAAGGTATCTGATCAGCAGTAGAGAAACTTGACTAAATGCTGCTTGACCAACTGGTAACTTGCCAAGGAGATAGATAATCCACCCTGAAACACATATCTATAAAATAAATGATTAGGTATTAGTCAAATCATGGGTTTGACTAGGCCAGCTAGATAAGTTATCACAAATAGTCTGGGTTTTAAATGTGAAAGACAGATATTAATTGCAAATAAGTTGTCAAGTGACTGCTGCATTTTTATTTCAGATATAAATGAATGCTTGGTGAATAATGGTGGATGTTCCCATATCTGCAAAGACCTAGTTATAGGCTACGAGTGTGACTGTGCAGCTGGGTTTGAACTGATAGATAGGAAAACCTGTGGAGGTGAGTCTAAGAAGAAAACCTAGACCCTGCGGGTGATGGGAAAGGGCAGTATGTTCCTAGTAAGCTATAGGAGCAGCAAGACTAATTCTAATCTCCCTCCTAGATATTGATGAATGCCAAAACCCGGGAATCTGCAGTCAAATTTGTATCAACTTAAAAGGCGGTTACAAGTGTGAATGTAGTCGTGGCTATCAAATGGATCTCGCCACTGGCGTGTGCAAGGCAGTAGGTAAATGCACTTGGACTGTTGTGGCTGTTGTACCTTTACGAGTAAGTGCTCTAAAAGGTACACCCAGTGACTACAATAGTCAAAGTAAACATGAACTTGTGCTTGAGAACCATGCCGCTGATCTCATAATACAGCAGTATAGGTTAAATAGCAGATCTCTCCCTCAGACGTGTGCTTTAGTCATTCCTTTTGCATGTGATACCATGAATACCTACCAGGTTTGCATACTTACTGTTTCCAAAACTTGAGTGCAACTCCAGTAAGTGACTTATGCATCAGCCACCCTGCTGTTGAAGGCCGTGACCCCAGGACTGCCTTCTAAACCATAGGAAGCACTTGCAGGTCCCAGGGGCAGGAACTCCAGAATGGGTACTACTGAGGTATTCCACAATACCTTTACTTTTTAAGTGCTCCTCTGCTGGGAGGAGGTGGTTTAGAAAGATGCTGCCTTCTTAACGCCAAACTAAGTAACCCTGGCTTCCATCTTGCAGGCAAAGAGCCAAGTCTGATCTTTACTAATCGAAGAGACATCAGGAAGATTGGCTTAGAGAGGAAAGAATATATCCAACTAGTTGAACAACTAAGAAACACTGTGGCTCTCGATGCTGACATTGCTGCTCAGAAACTGTTCTGGGCTGATCTAAGCCAAAAGGCCATCTTCAGGTAACTTTCAGTTCCATTCGTGGTGTCTTGACATAAGTCATTGCCACTTGGGAAGTGATCTGTGGGATAGTTTGGAGGAGTTTCTTTTGTGTCTGGCTCCATCTGGCATCTAATTACCTGGAGACATTAAATCTAACACTAATTAACTATTAAATTTTGTCCGTTCCTAATTAGAAGCTGACAATTGTCTATGAAGTAAAAGGTGACATCTTTGATATTGTTTATATTTTCTCCTTTTCTCTACAGTTAATTGAGAACTATTCATTGTTGCTACAAATAGAAATGGCAGTACAGCCTTTTCTGAATGGGAATGATAGCAACTCAGATGATGGATACTGAAACAAATAGCTTCGCTTACAAATTTGTTGCTGTTGTATATAGAATATATACCAGCAACTAGATAATCTACAGCATTATTAATTTAGCATCAGTAAGCAGCATAGTTAAATAATTTGAGTGGTGAGCTATGGTGTTAATTCACTGACCATTTTGTAAGCAGCAAGTCCATTCTCCAGGCTCTAATGGTTGTCAAACTCTTAAATTTCTTGTGACCTATTCTGTTTCAGTGCCTCAATTGATGACAAGGTTGGTAGACATGTTAAAATGATCGACAATGTCTATAATCCTGCAGCCATTGCTGTTGATTGGGTGTACAAGACCATCTACTGGACTGATGCAGCTTCTAAGACTATTTCAGTAGCTACCCTAGATGGAACCAAGAGGAAGTTCCTGTTTAACTCTGACTTGCGAGAGCCTGCCTCCATAGCTGTGGATCCACTCTCTGGGTTTGTAGTCTATGTTTTCTGTCACGTAGCCTTTTGGATGGTATCTGTGTAGGTCAGGAGCTTTCTCACACCTGAATGACTACTAAAATCGCCAAGTTTATCAGCCCTCCACAACAAAGAATTAGAATTAGAATTCAAGATATCAGTGGTGCCCCCGCTGAGTGACCCTGGGACAGCCGTATTTATATGACAGGTCCTCTCTGTCTGACTCTCGTATGACCGACTGCTGGTTGACATTAAGGAATGAACATTCCTGAGTTGATGTGTACCAAAAGCTGTATCCAGACCCTTTTGCCCACTCACTTGCTATGCAAGTGATTTTTAATTTTTGACTGAATACTTTGCTGGGTTAGAGGAGCGGCTTGGGAAGTTGACTGAAGCTGTAGTCATCACAGCTGGCTCCCATGCAGCCTCATAGAACTCAATCAGCCAGCCCTGCTATGAAATTTAAAGGATATTCATCTTTCACTCCTCTGAAAGAACCGACCTTTTAGAAAGGAAACATAACCTTGTGACTTCGGGCTGAAATTTAAATGTCAGACAAACATAGATTATTACAGTTAATAATGAGCTTGCAGATTCTTCATGTTCAATTTTACTTACCTAGAACATACTTTAGACCCATAAATGTTACTGTCTGTCACTAGAGATTCCCTTGAGTTTTCTGTTCCAACTTTAAACTTTCGTTTCAAGCTACAACTTTATTCCTTCTAAACCACTAGGAGTTATTTCTCATTTAATTCTTCACAGCTTTGTTTACTGGTCAGACTGGGGTGAACCAGCTAAAATAGAAAAAGCAGGAATGAATGGATTTGATAGACGTCCACTGGTGACAGTGGATATCCAGTGGCCTAACGGAATTACACTGGGTATGTATGTTCTTCCTCCTTGACCCCCCACTCAGCCAGCTTCACAGTGTTTCCATTTATCTCCATGGTGAATTCTGGACTACCAGATGTGTCTCCTGCTTCCGTCTAAATTCTAGCAGGAATTTTGAGGGAGTAACTGAACAACACAGGTAAAATGGTGGATTGGCAAATTATGCATTCCATAATTACTGGCCTGTTGTCCAGTTGGGCCTAATATGTGACACAGATTCAGTGAATCTTGGGTCTTGGGCGCACTCATACTAAGTATTCCCGGCATGAGTGCCTTAGCATTTCCTGAGCTGCAGGCTTTTAACAATTTTCTTCTGGCTTTTGGGAGGAGAAATGCTAGCCTCTTTTAATATCTGCTGTAATGTGAGTAACATTTCTTAAGTCATTTAGTTTGAGAATCTCAGTTACCCTGTTAGTCCCCAAAAATGAACGTGGATACAGCTTCTGTATGCTGCTTCACAAGGTTTGTGGGACCCCTGTTCAGAAAGAACCGTGAAAGTAGAATACTAATTCATTAGATACTTTAAATCAAAGCCAGAGCCGTAGGGGCTTATCATGTAATGAGAATTCTTTTCCTACCTAGACCTTATAAAAAGCCGCCTCTATTGGCTTGATTCTAAGTTGCACATGTTATCCAGCGTGGACTTGAATGGCCAAGATCGTAGGATAGTACTGAAGTCTCTGGAGTTCCTAGCTCATCCTCTGGCACTAACAATATTTGAGGTAAGATGTGTCTCACATCAAAGTGTGTACCTTTGAGCTACTATAGCACTTTGAGGAGAAATAACAGGCACACAGGGAGGAGGGAAGAGCAGCTGAGCATGGCTTGAGAAACTGCTTTTACTTAAAACCTGGTACAAATTGGACACTAATTCCCAGAAGTACTTCTAACCTAAACTTGATTCTTTTATCGTTTTACTAGTGTCCCAGATCAGCATTGAATACACTTGGTCCATTAAATGGGAAGTAAATGATGGAGACCTTAGAAATGGTCTTGTGTTCATCCTGGATGTACATGCTAATTGAGGGGTTCTGTTTCAGGATCGTGTCTACTGGATAGATGGGGAAAATGAAGCAGTCTATGGTGCCAATAAATTCACTGGATCAGAGCTAGCCACTCTAGTCAACAACCTTAATGATGCCCAAGACATCATTGTCTATCATGAACTTGTACAGCCATCAGGTACCGTGGAGAAGCTCAGTCCTTAATAACCGCTGTAAGGGAAGCAGCATGACACAGAACCTGCTGGATGTCAGTTGCTCTTGGCAACTTAGCGTTCTTTAAAAGGGAACTTTCGCCCTGCTGTATCCTACCTCAAACATTTCACACGTTATCTTTTTATTTCTGTTGTCTTAGGGAAATGGCTTCTCAACTTCAGCTCCTAGCTTCCCTCCCAAGCCTCAAGTGTCAGAGCTTTTATTTCGGTTTTTTCCGTGTCCCCTTGGCCTTCAGCCCCTCTTGCTAAGACTTTTGGCAGTAACCTCCAAAGTAGCTTTCATGCTATAAACTTTTTCTACTGTTAGTTTGCTAGGATTGTTGCAACAAAGTACCACAAACTGCCTTAAACAACGTAAATTTATTGTCTCAAAGTTCTGGAGGGCAGAAGTGTGAAATCAAGGTGCCAGCGCGGTTGGTGCCTCCCGAGGGCTGTGAGGGAAGGGTCTGCTCCAAGCTGCTTTTCTTGGTTTGTTGACGGTGCTCTTCCTCCTGTGTCTCTTTACATCATCTCTCCTCTGTATATGCTTGTGTCCAGAGTTCCTTTTGCTTTTTGAGACCGAGTCTTGTTCTGTCACCCAGGCTGCAGTGCAGTGGCATAATCTTGGCTCACTGCAACCTCCACCTCCTGTGTTCAAGCAATTCTCGTGCCTCAGCCTCCCAAGTAGGTGGGACTACAGGAGTGAGCCACCATGCCCAGCTCATTTTTGTATTTTTGGTAGAGATGGAGTTCACGATGTTGGCCAGACTGGTCTCACACTCCTGACCTCAAGTAATCTGCCTACCTTGGCATGAGCTGTAATACCAGTTACGTTAAATTACAGCCCACCTTAGTGACCTCATTTTAACTTGATTACCTCTGTAAATATCCTATCTCCAAATAAGGTCACATTCTGAGGTACTAAGACTTCAGAATGAATCTTAGGGAGGAACACAATTCAGCTCATAACACCTGTTTTCCCCCGTGACACACCTGATACAGGCTCGTGTAGCTTCTCAAACACATCAGCTTATATTGTCCCCTGCAGAAAACACTTGGCTGGTTCTATCTAAATAAAACCTTCAAACCTTTTTAAGGCTGAGTTTCCTTCCACTTTGTTGGAGCAAGTCAAGAAAAACCAGGAGAACATACCTAGTCTCCTTCCTCTGAGCCTTCATGCTAAGCCTTGAGCCAATAGTGAGAGCCAGTCCTGGTCCCACACCTCCCTTCCCCACCTTTTTTGACACCTATCTCTTAAAGACAGAACTTTTACAGTCTATCTCCAGGAGGTCGCTTTGAATCTGGTGTCCTTAGAGCATTCTGCCTATACCTTTATATTTATTCTTCCTTGATATTGCTCTCACTTGGAGGATTGACAGAGCAGACAAGCTCTTGGGGGCAAGGACTCAGGTCTTCGACATGTAGAACAAAGCTTTATATATACTAGGCACTGGAATACCCATTTTAATGTTTTTTTTTTTTTCCTGACTAGGTAAAAATTGGTGCGAAGAAGACACGGAGAATGGAGGATGTGAATACCTATGCCTACCAGCACCACAGATTAATGATCACTCTCCAAAATATACCTGTTCCTGTCCCAGTGGGTACAATCTAGAGGAAAATGGCCGAGACTGCCAAAGTAAGGCTTTTTGTGTTTCAACCGCAAGTAGAACATACAACGAGCAATACGATTAAGACACAAACTATACCAAATAGCTTGGATTTTTAAGAATTCTGTTTTAACTAATTCTTTGAATAGATTAGAGAAGATACCTCTATTGTATGCCAGCTTACTATGTCATTTCTTTAGAACTGACTTTAATGCATTTCAACATGAAATGAGTTTATAGGTGACTAAAGTGTCAATATACCTTATACTAATTTGTACCAGTTAGTCCCATAGCAGCACTGAGCTAGCCAACATGCAGGTAATTAAATGAGGTCTTAACATTTTTCTGCAAAAGAGGGAGCAGACATTATGCTTAAGGAAGGCTGTGCTTCCAGGAGACCTCATTGCCTCAGTGGGTGACGCTACCCTAAAATAACACCTCAACCACATTTGCATTTAGTCTTCTGTTCTTACCTTTTGATTAAGTGGCAAATTAAACTCGTTTATGTGATCAAGGAGCCCATATGATAAGGTTGGTGAGGTCTTTATTAGCTTAATTCATGGTCAGGGCAGGGATTAGCTCAGTTTACCAAGAAGTTAGTTGCAAGACAGTCTGGTATACCAGAGCATCTTGAGAACATTTCTTGCAGTTTCTAGGAACATGGGATGTCGTTTAGAGGGATGAATATGGTTGTCCATCATTTTGGATTGTCAAATTCCAAACACTGTTCTTCGCAAAGTTTCCTGTATCTCTTTTTTGCATGAGGACTGCTATTTCAATTTTAACATATCAGCTGTACAACTTCGTCAGCAGTGGTTTGTCTATTTTACCTGTTTTTTTTCCTTTTTTATTATACTTTAAGTTCTGGGATACATATGCAGAATGTGCAGGTTTGTTACATAGGTTTACATGCGCCATGGTGGTGTGCTGCATCTGTCACCCTGTCATCTACATTAGGTATTTATCCTAATGCTATCCCTCCCCTAGCCCCCACCCCGCAACAGATCCCAGTGTGTGATCCCCCTCTGTGTCCATGTGTTCTCGTTGTTCAACACCCAGTTATGTGTGAGAACATGTGGTGTTTGGTTTTTTGTTCTTGTGTCAGTTTGCTGAGATTGATGGTTTCTACTTCCCCGCACCCACCCACCCACCCACCCCCCAACCATTGGTTTCCACTTTTATCCATGTCCCTGAAAAGGACATGAACTCATCTTTTTTATGGCTGCATAGTATTCCATGATGTATAAGTGCCACCGTTTCTTTATCCAGTCTATCACTGATGGGCATTTGGGTTGGTTCCAAGTCTTTGCTATTGTGAAGAGTGCCACGATAAACATAGGTGTGCATGTATCTTCATAATCGAATGATTTATAATCCTTTGGGTATATACCCAGTAATGGAATTGCTAGGTCAAATGGCATTTCTAGCTCTAGATCCTTGAGGAATGGCCACATTGTCTTCCACAGTGGTTGAACTAATTTACACTCCCACCAACAGTGTAGAAGTGTTCCTATTTCTCCACATCCTCTCCAGCAGCTGTTGTCTCCTGACTCTTTAATGATTGCCATTCTAACTGGCATGAGATGATACGTCAATGTCATTTTGATTTGCATTTTTCTAATAACCAGTGAAGATGAGCTTTTTTCCATATGTTTGTTGCTGCATAATATCTTCTTTTCAGAAGTGTCTGTTTATATCCTTTGCCCACTTTTTGATGGGGTGGTTTTTTTTCTTGTAAATTTATGTTCTTTGCAGATTCTGAATATTAGCCCTTTGTCAGATGGGTAGATTACAAAAATATTTTCCCATTCTGTTGGTTGTCGGTTCACTCTAATGACAGTTTCTTTTGCTGTGCAGAAGCTCTGGAGTTTAATTAGATCCCATTTGTCTATTTTGGCTTTTGTTGCCATTGCTTTTGGTGTTTTAGTCATGAGGTCTTTGCCCATGCCTGTGTCCCTAATGGTATTGCCTAGGGTTTCTTCCAGGGTTTTTATGGTGTCAGGTCTTATGTTTACATCTTTAATCCATCTGGAGTTAAATTTAGTTTAAGGTGTAAGGAAGGGATCCAGTTTCAGCTTTCTGCACATGGCTAGCCAGTTTTCCAAACACCATTTATTAAATAGGGTATCCTTTCCCCATTGCTTGTTTTTGTCAGGTTTGTCAAAGATCAGATGGTTGTAGATGTGTGGCCTCTGTTCTGTTCCAGTGGTCTATATCTCTGCCTTGGTACCAGTGTCATGCTATTTTGATTACTGTAGACTTGTAGTATAGTTTGAAGTCAGGTAGGTGATGCCTGCAGCTTTGTTGTTTTTGCTTAAGATTGTCTTGGCTATGCAGACTCTTTTTTGGTTCCATATGAAGTTTAAGGTGTTTTTTTCCAATTCTGTGAAGAAAGTCAGTGGTAGCTTGATGGGGATAGCACTGAATGTATAAACTACTTTGGGCAGTATGGCCATTTTCACGATATTGATTCTTCTAATCATGAGCATGGAATGTTTTTCCATCTGTTTGTGTCCTGTCTCATTTCCTTGAGCAGTGGTTTGTAGTTCTACTTAAAGAAGTCCTTCACATCCCTTGTTGTGAATAAGGATGTGAATCCAGTTGTATTCACAACTGTATTCCTAGGTATTTTATTCTCTTTGTAGTAGTAGTGAATGGGAGTCCACTCATGATTTGGCTCTCTGTTTGTCTGTTATTGGTGTATAGGAATGCTTGTGATTTCTGCACATTGATTTTTGTATCCTGAGACTTTGCTGAAGTTGCTTATCAGCTTAAGGAGATGGGGGCTGACATGATGGGTCTTCTAAATATACAATCATGTCATCGGCAAATAGACACAATTTGACTTCCTCCTTTCCTAACTGAATATCTTTTCTTTTTCTTGCCTGACTGCCCTGGCCAGAACTTCCAATATGGTTTTGAATGGGAGTTGTGAGAGAAGACACCCTTGTCTTGCGCCAGTTTTCAAAGGGAATGCTTCCATTTTCTGCCTCCTCAGTATGATATTGGCTATGGGTTTGACATAACTAGCTCTTACTATTTTGAGATATGTTCCATTGATACCTAGTTTATTGAGAGTTTTTAGCATGAAGGGCTGTTGAATTTTGTCAAAGGCCTTTTCTGCATCTGTTGAGAAAATCATGTGGTTTTTGTCTTTGGTTCTGTTTACGTGATGCATTGCGTTTATTTGCATATGTTGAACTAGCCTTGCATTGCAGGGATGAAGCTGACTTGATCGTGATGGATAAGCTTTTTGATGTGCTGTTGGATTCGGCTTGCCAGGATTTTATTGAGGATTTTCACGTCAATGTTCTTCATGGATATTGGCCTGAAATTTTCTTTGGTTGTTGTGTCTCTACCAGGTTTCGGTATCAGGATGATGCTGATCCCATAAAATGAGTTAGGGAGGATTCTTTCTTTTACTATTGTTTGGAATAGTTTCAGAAGGAATGGTACCAGCCCCTCTTCGTACCTCTGGTAGAATTCGGCTGTGAACCCATCTGGTCCTGGACTTTTTTTGGTTGGTAGGCTGCCTCAATTTCAGACCTTGTTAGCAGTCTAATCACTTCTTCCTGGTGTAGTCTTGGGAGGGTGTAAGTGTCCAGGAATTTATCCATTTCTTCTGGATTTTCTGGTTTATTTGCATAGAGTGTTTATAGTGTTCTCTGATGGTAGTTTGTATTTCTGTGGGATCAGTGGTGATATCCCCTTTATCATTTTTTATTGCATCTGTTTGATTCTTCTCTCTTTTCTTCTTTGTCTGCCTAGCAGTGTATCTATTTTGCTGATGTTTTCAAAAAACCAGCTCCTGGCTTTATTGATTTTTTTGAAGGGTTTTTGGTGTCCCTCCATCTCTGGTCTGATCTTAGTTACTTAATGTCTTCTGCTAGCTTTTGAATTTGTTTGCTCTTGCTCCTCTGGTCTTTTAATCATGATGTTAGTGTGTCGATTTTAGATCTTTCCTGCTTTCTCTTGTGGGCATTTAGTGCTATAAATTTCCCTCTTCACACTGCTTTAAATTGTCCCAGAGATTCTGGTACATTGTGTCTTCATTCTCACTGGTTTCATAGAACATCTTTATTTCTGCCTTCATTTCATTGTTTATCCTGTAGTCATTCAGGAGCAGGTTGTTCAGTTTTCATGTATTTGTGCAGTTTTCTAATTTGATTGAACTGTGGTCTGAGAGACTGTTATGATTTCTGTTCTTTTGCGCTTGCTGAGGAGTGTTTTACTTCCAATTATGTGGTCAATTTTAGAATAAGTGTGATGTGGTGCTGAGAAGAATGTATATTCTGTGGATCTGGGGTGGAGATTTCTGCAGATGTCTATTAGGTCTGCTTAGTCCAGAGCTCGGTTCAGTCCTGAACATTCTTGTTAATTTTCTGTCTTGGTCTAATACTGGCAGTGGGGTGTTAAAGTCTCCCACTAATATTGTGTGGGAATCTAAGTCTCTTTTTAGGTCTTTAAGAACTTGCTTTATTTATTTGGGTCCTCCTGTATTGGGCGTGTATATAGTTAGGATCGTTAGCTCTTCTTGTTGCATTGATCCTTTTACCATTATGTCATGCCCTTCTTTGTCTCTTTTGATCTTCGTTGCTTTCCAGTCTGTTTTAGCGGAGATTAGGATCGTGACCCCTGCTTTTTTTTTGCTCTCCATTTGCTTGGTAAATCTTCCTCCATCCCTTTAACTTTGAGCCTATGTGTGCCTTTGCACGTGAGATGGATCTCTGGAATACAGCACACCAAAAGGTCTTCACTTTTTATCTAATTTGCCAGTCTGTGTTTTTTAATTGGGGCGTTTAGCCCATTGACATTTAAATTCACACATAACAATATTAACCTTAAATGTTAATATTGTTATGTGTGAATTTGATCCTCCCATCTTGATGCTAGCTGGCTGTTTTGCTTGTTCGTTGATGCAGTTTCTTCATAGTGTTGATGGTTTTTACAATTTGGTGTGTTTTTGCAGTGACTGGTTCTGGTTGTTCCTTTCCATGTTTAGTGCTTCCTTCAGGAGCTCTTGTAAACCAGGCCTGGTGATGACAAAATCTATCAGCAGTTGCTTGTCCATAAAAAGGATTTTATTTCTCCTTGACTTATGAAGCTTAGTTTCGTTGGATATGAAATTCTGGGTTGAAAATTCTTTTAAGGATGTTGAATATTGGCCTCCACTCTCTTCTTGCTTCTAGAGTTTCTGCCCAGAGATCTGCTGTGAGTCTGATGGGCTTCCCTTTGTAGGTAACCTGACCTTTCTCTCTAGCTGCCTTTAGCATTTTTCCTTCATTTCAACCCTGGTGAATCTGACGATTATGTGTCTTGGGGTTGTTCTTCTAAAGGAGTATCTTTGTGGTGTTCTCTGTATTTCCTGAATTTGAATGTTGGCCTGCCTTGCTGGGTTGGGGAAGTTCTCCTGGGTAATATACTGAAGAGTATTTTCCAGCTTAGTTTCATTGTCCCCATCACTTTCAGGTACACTGATGAAATGTAGATTTGCTGTTTTCATGTAATCCCATATTTCCTGGAGACTTTATTTTATTGAGTTGATCTTCAATCTCTGATATCCTTTCTTCTGCTTGATCAATTCGGCTATTGAAACTTGTGTATGCTTCACAAATTTCTCATACTGTGTATTTCAGCTCCATCAGGTTGTCTCTGTTGTTCTCTATGCCGGTTATTCTAGTTAGCATTTCGTCTAACCTTTTTTGAAGGGTCTTAGTTTCCTTGCATTGGGTTAGTACATGCGCCTTTAGCTCGGAGAAGTTTGTTGTTACCCACCTTCTGAAGCTTGCTCCTGTCACTTCATCAAACTCATTTTTCACCCAATTTTGTTCCCTTGCTTATGATCCCTTGGAGGAGAAGACCCATTCTGGTTTTTGTAGTTTTCAGCCTTTTTGCATGAGTTTATCTACCTTTGGTCTTTGAAGTTGGTGACCTTTGGATGGGGTCTCTGAGTGGACATCCTTTCTGTTGATGTTGAAACTATTTCTTTCTGTTTGTTAGTTTTCCTTCTAACAGTTAGGCCCCTCTGCTGCAGGTCTGCTGGAGTTTGCTGGAGATCCACTCCAGACCCTGCTTCCCTGAGAATCACCAATGAGGGCTGCAGAACAGCAAAGACTGCTGCCTGTAGCTTAGTCCCAGCAGATGCCAGCCTGAGGTGTCTGTTAGCTCCTGCTGGGAGATGTCTCCCAGTCAGGATCCACTGGGGTCAAGGAGACCCTTGAGGAGGCATTCTGTCCCTTATCAGAGCTCGAATGCTGTGCTGGGAGGTCCACTGTTAGCTTCAGAGCAGCCAGGCAGGGACTTTTAAGTCTGGTGAAGCTGTACCTACAACCGCCCCTTTTCCCAGGTGCTCTTTGTCAGGAAGGTGGGGGCTTTATAAGTCCCTGATGAGCTACTGCCTTTTTTCAGAGATGCCCTGCCCAGCAAGGAGGGAGTCTGGTGACACAGTCTGCCTGCAGAGGCCTTGCTGAGCTGTTATGGGGTCTGCCCAGTCCCTGTGTAAACTTCCCCGTGACTTTGTTTACACAGGCAAGGTTAAAACTGCCTATCTGAGCTTCAGCAATGGCGGACGCCCCTCCCTGCACTGAGCTAGAACAACCCAGGTCAAGCCGACTGCTGTGCTGGCTGCAAGAATTTCAAGCCAGTAGATCTTAGCTTGCTGGTCCTTCATGGGGGTAGGATGTGCCGAGCCAGATCACTTGGCTCCCTGGTTTCAGCTTCCTTTTTCAGGAAAGTTAGTTAATGCTTTTGTCTCTCTGGCATTCCAGGTGCCACTGGAGTAAAAAAAAAAAAAAAAAAAAAATGCAGCTAGTTTGGTGTCTTCCCAAATGGCTGCCCAGTATTGTGCTGGAAACCCAGGGCACTGGTGTTGCCGGCACTGGAGGGAATCTCCTGGTCTGCAGGTTGTGAAGACCGCGGGAAAAGCACAGTATCTGAGCCACAGTGCTGGGAAACGTTCCTGATGGCTTACCTTCGTGAGGAGCAGGAATTCATTGGCCCCTTGTACTTCCCGGGTTAGGCAGTGCCCCACCCTGCTTTGGCTCACCCTCCTTGGGCTGCACCTACTGTCTAACCAGTCCCAGTGAGATGAGCCACATACCTCCGTTGGAAATGTGGAGATCAGTCACCTTCCTCTTCGCTCTCACTAGGAGCTGCGCACAGGAGCTGTTCCTCTTCAGCCATCTTGCCAGTCATCTTTTACCTGGTTTTAAAATAACCTATTGTATGGCTTGTCTGGACAAAACAGCTCGCCATTCTGGAACCTTGGCATTAACCAGGGTCTTGGTTTTTATAACTCAGGTACCACAACTACTGTGACTTACAGTGAGACAAAAGATACGAACACAACAGAAATGTTACCAGCTAGTGGACTAGTTCCTGGAGGTATCGAGTTTAGTACTGCAAACCGTTAATCTCAACTAACAGCCACACTCTTTGTGTCTATGACTTACATAATTAACGCAGCCTTTAACGACTAGTTCTGCCCCAATTGGTAACCTATGTTTAAACTCCAAAGACTTAAAACTTGCCTATCTTATCCTGACTGACCGTTAAGGTTTCTAATAGAGAACTGTCAGTGAAATGGCTATGACAGCATGTGATTCCAGTATTTCTAGGCCAGAGTTGTTCCTGGTATTCACTTGTAGTAGATACTGAACACCAATATTGGATGCAAAGGTTTTGGCTCCTTACCTGATGGGTTCATTTCTAAGTCTGAATACAGCCCCTTCTAAACTGATTCCTTTTATTCCTCTGTAGGGATCAATGTGACCACAGCAGTGTCAGAAGTCAGTGTTCCCCCAAAAGGGACTTCTGCTGCATGGGCCATTCTTCCTCTCTGTAAGTAGATTTCCTATACATCTGGATTCAAGAACCTCTTAGATACAGATGAACGTTGTTTGTTCATCTGGAGCTACCCCTTTCATGGCCCTTTATGCTGTAATAGCACTTATGACACTGAATTTCATCCACTTTCTCCCCCACATGGTACACTAAATTAAGGCTCATATCTTCCTCTTCAGTTGTGCCCTTGACACAGTAATTGGCATGATAAATGTTCAACAGTTAATGAAAGGTACTTACTGCTTTCTACTTCAGCACTGTTAGCCTGGCTTATCGATAACCTTTTATAATAAGTCCCTTTAACTAGTGTACGGTTCTGTTCCCCTTTGAAATGTGTGTAATGCTTCATACAGAGGAGATGCACAAATGCTTAAATGCTTTCTTAAAGAGTTATAGGACTTGTTGAGGGTAAATTAAAAGCAGTTAAGAATTTTCAAACCTATGGAAAAGGGGCCTCTAAAACAAAGGACTTTGCTATAATAGCCGCTTTGTCCAAATTACTAGATTCCAAGCTTAGCTAACACACCAGGACCACCTGAATAGCTCTCCAGAATCTTCTGCCACTTTAATTTGTTCAGGCTAAGGTGAGACCCAGGACTCTGCCCTTGCCTGAATGGATGTGGCTATCCCAGCTCCAGAGCATAGAACTACCTCCGGGCTGAACTTGTTTCAAGCTGCTGGCCCATGTTTATTCCCACGTCTAGTTAACCTAGCTTAATAAAACATGACATTTTTACTGATGTCAATTATTACGGATTCCTGAACACTATTACCTTTCTTGTATGTTCCAATACTAGACGTAGCTCACTTAGCTACCGTCTGATTTTTTTTCAGTGCTCTTAGTGATGGCAGCAGTAGGTGGCTACTTGATGTGGCGGAATTGGCAACACAAGAATATGAAAAGCATGAACTTTGACAATCCTGTGTACTTGAAAACCACTGAAGAGGACCTCTCCATAGACATCGGTAGACACAGTGCTTCTGTCGGACACACGTACCCAGCAGTAAGTCAGCTTTGGGTCTTTATACACCATGGCTTGAAGTGAAATGTTTCAGAAAGGAGACCTGGGCTAGAGAGAGCCATTAGGATGATGGAGTCTCCAAACACCTCATCTGCTACCTGGATATTAGGCAGTGTAGCCTGTTACAACATAAGTCAGTCAGTTGATCAGCATCTAACCGTCATCCAATAGCAAGTGGGTCGACTTAAGGTCACCCCTATATTAAGATATTTTTGCTTATTGAAATAACATGTAAATATTAGCATGAACCAAATAGCTCTTACCTGTTAAATCCATTGCCGACTGGATATTTAAAAGTAAATTAGCATATCATATATATAGGGGAGTTGGCTTAAAGTCAGTGTATTGAGTAAGATTCATGTAGCCAGAATTACTATATGCTTTGCTTTAAATAGTATCCCATCACACTTAGCATAGCTAGCTTTTCTTCCAGCAGTAGTCATCACTTGTTCTTCAGATGAAACCCAAATGGAGTATTTGGACTTCACATAGAGAACAGGCTGAAGAAAACAAGTATTGACCACTCCCCTCTCAAGCTCTGGTGAAACACGGAACAGTGGTCAATTCTTGACATGCATATAGCTTTTCACATTTTTCTCCAAGACTTAGAGGCAGAAATCAGTCACACTGTCCTAGCTCACTACCAAGCAGGTATAGTTGAATTCAGGTTAAATGCATGAGTGATACAACTTGTTAATCTTTTGTATCTGACTTTTCTTCTGAGCACTCTCAGTGTTTGAATGACTGACTCAAAAGCAAGGTCCATTTTAAAGACTAGAGTTGCCATGAGTGAGTGATCACCAAGCTCATTCCATACTTCTTCTTTTCCCACAGATATCAGTTGTAAGCACAGATGATGATCTAGCTTGACTTCTGAGACAAGTCTTGACCTTTGAGGTCTAAACCAGTAGTAACCCCGTCGGAATGGTAACAGAGCCATCAGCTGAAGTCTCTTTCTTCCTCTCATCTGGAAGAACATCAAGATACCTTTGCGTGGATCAAGCTTGTGTACTTGACCATTTTTACATTACTTTTGTAAATATTCTTGTCCACATTCTACTTCAGCTTTGGATGTGGTTACCAAGTATCTGTAACCCTTGAATTTCTAGACAGTATTGCCACCTGTGGCCAAATATGCACTTTCCCTAGAAAGCCATATTCCAGCAATGAAACTTGTGCTATAGTGTATACCACCTGTACATACACTGTATAGGCCATCTGTAAATATCCCAGACAACAATCACTATTCTTAAGCACTTTGAAAATATTTCTATGTAAATTATTGTAAACTTTTTTCAATGGTTGGGACAATGGCAATAGGATAAAACGGGTTACTAAGATGAAATTGCCAAAAAAAATTTGTAAACTAATTTTGTACGTATGAATGAAATCTTTGACCTCAGTGGAGGTTTGCGAAGACTGAGTGTTCAAACTACTGTACATTTTTTTTTCAAGTGCTAAAAAATTAAACCAAGCAGCTTAACCATGGTTTGTGCCTGTTCCTCTAGGATAAACTCCTAGCCTGAGTAGTATCAAGTGTTCTAACGAAATATGTGAGGTATATTTCTTGATGTTGTATAACTAAGCCTGTAACGAGGCTAGTTTCTCTTACACCCAAGTACTAGCTGAAAAATGAAGCACTATTAATTATTTAACATTTGCTCCCCAAATATTTCTTACTGTGTAAAAGAAGCTAGCTTAGTCTGTACCTAGAATTCCTCTTGCTTAGAGGAGTTTTTCTCATTAACTTGTTTCCTAATCGAGAAACATGTACTAAGATTTCATGAATTCTGCTTCTTATAGTTAAGTCTCTGTTTTCCATGTTCCGTCATTTATATAGGTCAAGGACAAGTGCCTTCTAAGGCATGGATAAGGGCTTTCTTCTTATAAAAGTCTAGACTGTCTTACTGTGAAGATGGCCAAGGAGGATAGCAAGCAGTGCCATTCTTGAACAATCTAAGGCAGGGTTCTCAGTGTGGCCCCAGGAACAGAAGCATCTGCATCACCTGAGAATGTGTTACAAATGCAAGTTCTCAGCCCCATCCCAGATCTACTGAATCAGAAACTCTGGGGGTAGGGCTGAAACCTGCTTTCATAAGCCCTTCAGGAGATACTGATGTAAACTAAAGCTTAAAATCGCTGTTTGAAATTGACTTCATGAAGACTATAATTGTCATATAACTTAAATTATTATCCTGGCTGGGATAAGGCAGATTCTTACTATGGACAATTTCTGGAACTTACTTACTTACAGTATGAAGAGCAGATGAGGAGTTTGAATTTTCCATTAGGTTGGCCATTACTTTCTCTGAAGTCTCAGGATGCCTGGAAGCAAGGGAAGACACAAGACTTGAAGCACCGGGTGGACGCTCTGCGTCCCAAGCGACATGGGGCGTAGACTGCGGAAGGTACAGCAATTCCTCTGGGATTACGTGACCGACCCACACAGTAGCAAGAGGATGAAGAGAAGATGAACCAGTGGATGACTCATACTTCACTTGCTTATGAAATATAAGGCAGTTAACATCTTGCTTGTGGCTTAAGCAAGGAAATCAATATTACTAGATGAAGGGGAAGCTGATTCTGTTGTCTTAAGGCATGCCCCCTTGTGATGTTGGTCAATCGAATGAAAAAGAAGAGATAGATAGCCTTGGACCTTTTTTTTCAATGGGTGGTATGGAGGTCAAGCATGTAGAAGGAAAAGGACGTAGTCATGAATATAGAGCTGTCTCCTCTCCACCCTTTTCTTACCTTACATTTAGTCACCACACTGAACACGATGTGGCCTGCTGACAGGGAGCAGCAGAAGTGCCTATTTGGTAAGTAGGTTAGCATTCATCGTGAACTTCGAAAGCCATTTCAGAGTTTGGCTGCTGCTCTGACCCTGTTATGGTACAAAAAACACAGATTTTTTTTTTTTAACTGGAGTAATACCAAATTCCTTTTTAGAAGCTTAAAGTTTGATACCAGTGCTTTCCCCATTATAAGGATTATACAGTATTAATTAATCATAAGGCCCAAAGTTTGTTTTGGCAAATAAAGCATTCTTCTTCTTCTTCTTCTTCATCATCATCTTTTGAATTACTGTCCCTGGTATGTTCTTTCAGGTTCTGGGTACAAATTTCCAACCCTCAAAGAGTCTAAAACATCTCATTTTTTTTTACCTTGTCC
Organism: Cacajao melanocephalus; assembly: GCA_963573385.1. Taxonomy (NCBI): domain Eukaryota; kingdom Metazoa; phylum Chordata; class Mammalia; order Primates; family Pitheciidae; genus Cacajao; species Cacajao melanocephalus. Next base: position 104,297 of record CAUYLG010046212.1, read on the forward strand.
TCCCCGGTAAGAATCCAAGGTACAACTCTTTGTACCTAACTTAAGAGGTACAAACTCATTTAAAGAAACAAAGTAACTAGGTATTCCTATTGAGATAAGAATAGTTATATTGCAAGGCTTTGCACAGTGGCTCACACCTGTAATCTCAGCACTTTCAGAGGCCAAGGCAGGAGTTTGAGACCAGTCTGGGAAACACGGTGAGACCCTGTTTCTACTAAAAGTAAAAAATTAATATATGACCAAACTGCTAGTCAATACAGCTTGTAATAATAGTGCATGAATGACAAGAGCCCTAGACTTTATCACCCAAACAAGAACTTTAATTCTATGTGAAATGTGTTGGGCTAAGTTTGCTGTGTCTCTAGAGTTTAATGTAGAAGATAATTAAGAGGTAAAATATGAAAGTTTTCACACACTGAAGGAGAATATTTGGAGTTAGATGAGCCTATCATACAAAGTGACTGAAAGTGGACCCTCCAGAAATTTTAGGAATTGCCACAAGGATTGATAGATGAATAAACAGACTTGTGGCCTCCGGTAAAGAAATCCAAACAAGTTCCACTGTCCAAATTTTTAAATGCCCTTTTCAAGCTATCTATTTGGCAAAAATAGTCCCAGTTGTTCAACCAGCTCCCTTAAAACATCCTAATAGGTGTTTTGAAGCCTTGGTATCTCTGCCTGTTTGGTTCTTGATGAATACAAGCCCCAAAATAATAACTGAGGGTTCAACTTTGGCATTTGCTTCTGTTCCTTGTATCTGTGGAAGTCAAATAGCTCTTTTCAAAAATGAGAAGCCAACCTTTAAATAACAAACTATAGGGTATTAAAAGACTAACTCTTCAGTTCAGAACACTGTAGAAATGGCAGACCTACTTTAAATCTACCTTTTAACAATCTTCACCCCAAACCTAAAGATTCTAGGAGTCACTTAACTAACTCTCATATTATGTAACCTAATTGGAATAATTTCCTACAATTCTTACTAGTGAAATCTTACCCTAGTTAAACAGTTTATTATTTTGAATCCAAATGAAAACTATAGTTTTGGCTTTCAATGGTGGCAAAACCTTGCAAAAAACAGATATACTTTTGCTGATTTAAGTTCAAGTACAATGACTACAGCCTGCTCATCTTGATTCCCAAATCTGAGCCCTTCCATTTCATAATTGTTTTATCCTGAATGTAGTTGTGACATAGACATTTCTCAAAAGGGTCTGATACATCAAACTCTTAACAAGTAGGAGTAGCAACTAGCAAAAAGTAGAAAGAAGCTTCCCTCATTATGGGTCATGAGGCAGTACCTAAAAACCACATGTATATAATCCCCTGTGGTATTACATATTCTGCAAGCCCTGTAGGTGGGGAGGTGGTGGCTATAGTTGCATCAGCGCTAACAGCTGCTGCAGCATGTTCTGTTGGTGGCTGCTGGCCAAGTGTGTACACTTAGCCCCGGTTGAGGTGTACTGTCTGCTGTGGTCTGTTATGCATCTCACCAGAGGGGGAGGGCACATCGAGCGATTTCACAGATTGATGGATTCCTGTTTTATGCCTGACAGTACCTGAGCCTACAGTTTGCTTTTTGTGTACTTCAGCTGTCTTGCACACTTAGCCCTAGTTGAGGTCTGTTGTCTACTGTGGTCTGTTAGGCATCTAACCAGAGTGGGAGGGCACATCAAGCGATTCCACTTTCCTAAATAAAAGATTTTTAGGTATTTTTGGTATTTATTATACATTCTTTAAGGCCAGAAGAGGCTTGTAATGACTTCCCTTCTCTTCCAGAATTGTACTATTACAAAACTACAAGTAAATATCCTGACAAGTATGATTTTTGGAGGGAGAAACTAAAAATTGCACATCCATGCTTCAGCGGTATCATGGACCTAAAGTATGAGAGTTCAGGAATACACATAAGTAGAAAAATCTTCAAAGGTACTTATTTCCAAATATGGATGGAATGAATCTGAAGATGGAACAATGGCATTTTTCAAACTCATGTCTCTCAAATCCAGCCTGGAGGATTTGCAACTCAAAACAGTTTCATGTGAAGGATATCAGCCATCTTTGCAGATCCCATTCATATCTACCTTCACACACGAAAAGCTGAATGCATTTTACCAGTGAAGCTCTAGATATGAAAATTCTGGGTCCATAGATAAATAAGCTACTAACAAACTGATAACAGTGATGTTCCATCTATCATGTCTCCTGAGTCTGTTACACATCTAAGAAACAGGAACAAAGTAGGACCATGAATGACCCAGTATTCTCCTGTAAATCTCCTTCCATCCATGAACACTGAGGCAGGAGAAAGACCAGCTGTGGGTGGGGAGCTTGTGCTCTGCAGGTTACCACATAGCATATCAAAAATGGCTTTTTTTCTTCAGTGTGCTTAAGGAAAAAGTCAGATCGGTGGCAAGGTAGTTCTGTTTAGAAGCAGCAGGCAGTGTAGTTAACAGCACAGACTTCTGTGTCGGCCTTGTGTGTGGAACCTTGGGAAGTTACTAATTCCCTCTAAAGTAGAGATGATGGGGACTGTCTCACTGTGACACCGTAAGAGTTAAGTGAGATGCACACAAAAAGCTCAGAACAGTGACATCTAATATGTTCAGGGCAGATGTCGCTACTGAATATCACATCAATGCTAGGTCTCCATTTACTGTCGCACACGGGAACTGGTAAGTGACTTTACCAATGAAAGTCACAGGTACTTTTACTTATGATGCAACATGCATTAGATGCTGACCCAAGTGTTCTGTACTACACCTGTCTAAAGAGATCTAGGTCTGAAACTTAGGGAGTGATAGCACCTTGCATACTTAAGAAGGCTTAAAAGATTGCATGGTTTTAAACCCTAGAAACATAGCTGGGATGTTTCCACCTCTGTTCTTCTAACTACCTCCTAGGACATGGAAACAAATATTTGGGAGCCTGCATCATCTTTAGATGCCTGCCAAAGCACTTAAAATCTCCTTTAAATTCTTACCACATGCTTACATTTGTACTAAGTAAGCGCTCCCAAGTCTTACTTGCTCTTCACAGCAACCCTAACAGATGTCTCCATTTTACATATGTAAAACCTGAGGCTACAAATAATATGTGATTCCAAATTCTATGTGCTTACTGCCATCTTCTCTTAGAAGGCAATGCAGTACTATACAAAGATTGAGTTGGCTGTTGCACTGCGTGTTTGCTGAGTCCCTTTTGCTGCTGATGTTAGGATCCTTCAGTGGTTCCTCAGATGCCGGTTATGGCTAGCATCCAATATGGTAGCGTAGTGGAAGTCTACCACTAGTACTTATATGTCAGGTCAGCACAGATTTACTCAGTTATGTGTTATGCCTTCAAGATGCTCGACATTCCAGAGTTATTTTCTTTGGCCATCCAAGTGAAGTAGAAGTAGATTATTGGATTGCAAAGAAAAAGATAAAGATTCCCTAAAGGAATTTAACGGCATGCAACTTCATTCTTGTGTGTAAGATATTGGGGAAAAAAGCTGTAACACAGCAAATCTTAAGTTTCAAGGCTTTCATGTAAGGAGAAACATGGCCAAAAACACAGGAAGAACTGTGGCTTATAACTGAATGATGCTGTACTCCAGGATTGGATCTTAGATGTTCTGGAATCTACCCCTGAGACTTGGGTATTTCTCAGTGTACACACATGCAAGGAGGAAAATAATTTTTTGAACAAAATGACTGGCTTTGACAAAACTATCTTGCTCTTTTTAAATGTCACTTGATACTGCAATGTGATTTAAAAGCATGTAATGCCTCAGGAGTCTGGCACATACGACCAAATGATCATGCTCAGGATCTTCAGAATTCTAAAGGCACATGTAAGAATGCACAGAGTCCTGATGACCTGTCCATAAACATTTTATATTAATGAACTGTACATTTAAATAAAAGTTTATTTTTGAGATAATTGTTGTGAGCCTTTCCTTTTTCTAGAGACCTTTTATAAAAGCTTTTACTCAAGTCTTTTTTTTTTTTCCTCAATTGAATCACGGAAGATGACCCCTTTCTAGGAAACAAGTAGGGTCACCCAGGTCTGGACTCTTCAGGCTAAAAAACTGAGAGATGTTTCCTTTCTTGCCCTACTTAGTGCAGTTAGTTCCTCACCATCAGCAGCCGGTACATCATCCTCTCAAATTTCCCCTCTCTACCCCTCCCATGAAAAAGACAGAAGTCAAAGCTACTGTTAGTTAGGAACGTTAGCCTAGAACTTCCTTCTCGTAGGTGACTGAAAACAGGCAATACCTGGCTAAAGGAGGGGAATACCCCAGGACAGCAGGAGAGGAAAGGCCATGACAAAGAAGTAAAATCATTTTGATGCCGTCCCCTCATCAGCTCTTAAATGGTCTGTGTTGAAATTCATTTATAAGGCTAAAACTTTTGTAAGCCTTAGATATAGTCTACTTAAAACTTTCCTAAGCAATGGCCCTAACTGTTTGAATTCGATTGGCCACTAAACCTTGAAAATGACTCAGAGGATCCAAAAGAATAGAAGGAGGAAAATAAGTAAATCAAAAGAAAAACTGTCAAAAAAAAAAAAAAATTAAAGCTCAACAGTGAGTGAGTCCTTAATAAGTGAGATGTTGCATTTTGTCTGAGATGTTGATCTTACCAGCTTTGCAGTGAAATGGATATAAGTTTGGTTGTTTTTCCACCAATCAGCTGTGGCCACAAGTAAGTTGCTTGCCAGCCAAGCTTTTGTCCTGTTCTGAAAATCACAACACCTACTTTCACAAAGTTCTCATAAAAGGGAGAGGCAACATGGATGAAGTGCTTCATTCAAACAACAGCTGCTATTTCCCTCTATGGCACCAAAAAAAAAAAAATCATGATTCATCTTTTTAAAAGTAAAGTTAAATCCTCATGCCCATTCAGAGATCTGATTTTGATCTGTACTCTTGTATTAAAATTCCATTTGAAAGTGTTCCTGGTTAAATCTCCCCTTGCAAGGCTAGCATTTGGTGATCTTTTTTTACTCCAAAAAATCAAGATGATTAATCATCCTACACCGATTAGCTTTGCAGAAGGCCTCGTGTGTGACCCTCTGCTGATTAAAGAATACAGGTTATTGGTTTAAGTTCACTAATTATTCAGAAATGTCCTTTTAATTAGTGGGGGTAAGAAGACAGTCTATACGTTATACCAATCTAGAAGGTATAGCACGCTCTTTGGATTTACCAAGCTCATCAAATATGACTGGCCCACAATCTAGGAAATGTAAAATGCTAGATTTTGTATGAACATTTAATGCTACAATGTTTGATTCAGAGGCATTTCTTACCTACTGGTTGACGGAGGGCAAAGAGTCTATTTTTAAAACCTTAGTCATTGTTTATGTTTTCTTAAATTTACTCACTTACATGTGAGATTTGTCGAGGATTAGTTCTTTAAAACTGCAGGGAAGTTTGCCTTTTGGCCTGACCCCAAACAAATAGCCCTGTGGTTTCCTAATCAGGACTTCTAAATGCTAGAGGATAATTTTACATAACTAGATAGCAACTGGCATTCCTCCTCAGACCTCAGGGGACTTAAGTAACAGTTTATAAAAGTTTCCAGAACAGTTTTATAATTGGGACATCCTAGATGCAACATCAGTTATGGGGAAGTGCAAACATTTCTTAAACTTTTAACAAAATCGAGGAAGGACATATGGATCAGCCCTGTCAGAAGGTATCCCTCCTTATAGCCACACATAGACACCCCCTACATGTGCTATCTTTACTTGCTTTGTTTTTCTAGTGCCTATTATTTACCAGGTATTGTTCTGGATGCTGGGGAACCAGTGAGAACATAACAGATCGGGGCCCCATCCTTCATGGTGCTCATTCTAGCTGGGAATCAGGCGCTAAACAGACATTTGTATGTCAGGCAGTGATAAAATCTACAAAGATCAACAAAACAGAGTAGGGGAATAGAGAATGGCAGAATGTGCTATTTTAGATAAAGTGGTCAAGGAAGCTCTCAAAAAGGAGGACATAGCAGAGAAGCTGGAGGAAATGTGGGATAACCCCACTGAGGCATAGTAAAGACATGAATCCCGAGGCAAGAGCATGCTTGATTCATCTAAGAAAAAAGCAAGGTGGCCTTGGTAGCTGGAGGCGGCAGAGGCAGAATGGGAGGAGGGAAAGGAAGAAGGACCAAGTAATGTCAATTTCAAGAGCTGTGGCTGGGACTCAGAATTTTCTTTTAAGTGACAGGACCACTTTAGTGAGCTTGGGGCAATAGAGTGCCATCCACTTTTAAAAGGCTCACACTGGCTGCTTTGTTTAGAATGGAAGGCAGGGAGGCAAGGGTGAAAACAAGGAGATAAATTAAGAGACTCTGGTCGTGGCCCTGGTAGATGGTCATGATGTGAGCTAAGCCAGTGGGGATGAAAGCAAGCTCTACTCCACATTCAGTCCATCACAGTGGGGTGTGCTTACAGGTTGTCTCCCCATAGTAGGGGAAATTCAGCTAGTGGATGGTTCCTTAATCCAGAAGAATCTCAATAGTTCCTATCTCACCTGTGCCCTCTGCCTGTGGGTTATCTGTTGGGCTGCCCCCGCAATTGGGCAGGGATGATAGGCACAACCCCAACACAGCTTGAAAAACACAAGGTTGTATGGAAAGCGGGAGAAAAGCCATGCTCCTCCCTAACCAAAGGAAGCCAGGATTTAGAAGAAAAAAGCCTAGAGCATGAATTCCAGCCCCCAAAAAGGTCAAAGGCTTCAAACCATTCAAAGGAAGTTATTTTCTACCTTCAACATAAAGGCCTTCCAGGAACGTATTTTGGCAGCATCAGTTTAATACGGAGTTCCATACTAGGTCTTGAGTAATGTTCTCTGGAGGAACGTTTGTGTGAATGGCATAATTTTCTAAAAATATGATGGCTTTAGACAGGGTCCAGCATATACTGTCTAACGGCTTTGTATTTTCCCTGATACCAGTTTGGTCTTTAAAAATACTGGAGAAGTATCAAATCTACTTTCCCTAAGAAATTTTAGAATCCCGGCATTTCTGAGTTAAAAGGGACCCAAAGGTCACTGAGTCTCTGATAGTTGTCTGACATAGGAGGCAACAGGCCCATTGAAGAAGCAGAACATGGCCGCCTAACGTTACCAGGAAGGAGACCTCATTCAGCAATGTCTTAACTCACCCACAGAGTAACAGTGATTCTCATAAGCTTTCAGATTCAACAATAACTTGTGACTCTTTAAGATTTAAAAAAAAAAAAAACAGAAATGGATGCTGTTTGGGAAAATGAAGCTTCCTAAAGCCAAAAATGTGAGGAAAGGATTCTTTTATGTTAAGTAAAGTGAGTCTCTGAAATGCATCCATGCATGTCACAGAATAAAGCCAAATAGTAACAAACCGCTTATGAAACAGAAAGCAGCCTCTTCCCAGACATTAGCCCCAGTGCCTATTTCCATTCGGAAAAGGCAGCCAATCTCCTGTATATCAGGATCCGCTAACCTCCAGGAAGGACTATGCTGAGGACAGAGACTACATGCCATTCTCCCTCTCTTCTCCCTCCCCTGCAGCAGGCACTGTGTTCCCACTACTCTGGGACAGATTATATTTCAGTGGGTCTATTTAATGGTGCCAGTTCACCAAAAGTGACATACCAGTTTGTATGCAACTTCCAGTCTCTCAGAAATCCAGTGAAATTGGGGTGAAAAAAGATTATCTAAAACCAAAACTAACGGGAGCTTCTCTTGCCTTGGTAGGAGGGCTGGGAATGCCCCTGAGAAGGAAGAATTCTATATTGCTACAAGGGAAGGAACACCTTTGGATCTGCCAGAGGAGGTCCTGAGTCAAGTTTGAGGAGGAGGATTACTGCTCTGCATTCTATGAAGAGAAAAGTCAGGTCAGGGATGAGGAAGTAGCTGTGAAACAGCAAGGTGGAAAAGAGGGCAAAGCACATGGTGTGCCACAGAAGTTTGGGACTCAAGGTGACAAACAGGAATATCCAATATGCAATTTCGGATTGCTTACGTTTTTGGCACTGCAAGCCCTACCACCTCTCTGATCCTTCAGCAATGTCTGTGGCACACACTAACTAACACCTTGTGGGGAGGGGCTTCATAGATGGGAGCGCAGCCTTAGACCTGGGTTGATACGGCAACAGAACAGAGAAGGAACTTTCAGAACAATTCGTTAACTGAACAAATTAAGTCATTGAAGAGCTTAGACGCAGAGAATATAAGGAACCCAGGGACTCTGAGAACTCTGGCTGGGACAATGGACTTTCTGCAGACTGTGGAACGGAAGTTCAAGCCCTTATTATCTGGAGATTCAAGGGCAGAGTGACTCCAGAGGATGTCACAAGTTATTAAATGTATTAGGTGGGATCAGGTGGCTTTTCAATAATATGCACCCAGCATTTTGCTAGTCAGGATACAGAACTAAGTATAAAAATGGCCTGTAGGATCTTGGGATATCTTGAACTATGGAATCATCTTTCCCAAGTGCGAATATGACCACGTTACTCCCTATCTGAGATGACTTCTTGTTGCCTACAGAACAAAAGTCAAGGTCCCTAGACTCAGGCTGAAGATCACCATGACCTGACCCTGGAGCCTGCTGCTCAGCCCCGCTATGCCCTGCAGTTCCCCAGCCCAACTCAGTAATGCCCTGCAACCCCACCCCTTTCCCCTCCTCCTTTACTGCTGCCTCCTGTACAAGGCTGTGCCTTTGCTCCTGCCCTTCCCTCTGCTTGATGTGCCCTTCTGGTCGTTAATTACCTGGCTCTTATTCTTCCTCCAAGGCTGGGCTCAGATGTCTCTTCCTCCAGGAAGCCTTCCCGGTTGTCCCAGTTTGGGTCATGAGTCTCTTGCTTACTCAGCATATAATTCTACAATGACATGTATATCATGTTGCGATTATGTATATGTATATAACTTCTTGACTGAATGAAATACAAGCTTCTTTTATACAAGAATTTTGTCTTTGCAATCTTTGTGACCTCAGTGGTGTAGCACAAAGTTGGATGCTTTTTAAGTGCTCAAATAATGGACGGTAAAACTAAATTGATCCCATGAATGCAAACCACAGATTATTTTGTAAATAAGCATACCAGTATTTAGGCCTCCAAGTAAGCACTGTCTCTTGAAAGAAGTTTTCCTAAGAGCTTGTTTGCCTACCCTAGTGATTTCCTACTCCATACACAAGTTACAGGTCCTTTTGTGGATTTATATTCAGGGAGTACAAAGCTGACTTTTGCAAACATATTGTTATAAAAAAAAATCTTACATCTTTGAAGGTAGACTTAAGATTTTGAAAAAGCAAAATCGTTGAGGTTCCATCAGGGAACACAGTTATTTGTCATGCTGGTTCATGCCCTTTGGAGACTCTCCATGGCTTTCCTAATGAGGAAGTCCTACAGCCTGGACGTAGAGCTAATAGCATTGATAGGGTTTGGCTGTGTCCCCATCCAAATCTCATCTTGTAGCTCCCATAACTCCCATGTGTTGTGGGAGGGACCTGGGGGAAAATAATTGAATCATGGGGGTGGGACTTTCCTGTGCTCTTCTCATGATTGTGACTAAGTCTCACGAGATCTGATAGTTTTAAAAATAGGAGCTTCCCTGCACACACTTTGTTTGCCACCATCCATGTAAGATGTGACTTGCTCCTCCTTGCCTTCCACCATTATTGTGAGGCCTCCCCAGCCATGTGGAACTCTAAGTCCATTAAACCTCTTTTTCTACTAGTCTCAGGTATGCCTTTATCAGCAGCGTGAGAACAGACTAATAGAGTAAATTGGTACCAGTAGCGTGGGGCGCTGCTGAAAAAAATAGCAAAAAATGTGGAAATTACTTTGGGACTGGGTAACAGGCAGAGTTTGGAAGAGTTCAAAGGGCTCAGAAGAAGACAGGAAAATGTGGGAGAGTTTGGAACTTCCCAGACACTTGTTGAATGCTTTGACCAAAATGCTGATAGTGATATGCACCTGAGGTGAAATCCAGGCTGAGGTGGTCTCAGATACAGATGAGGAGCTTGTTGGGAATTGAAGTAAAGGTGCCTCTTGCTATATTTCAGCAAAGAGACTGGTGGCATTTTGCCCCTACCCTAGAGATGTGTGGAACTTTAAACTTGAGAGAGATGATTTAGAGTATCTGATGGAAAAAATTTCTAATCAGCAAAGCATTCAAGAGGTAACTTGGGTGCTGTTAAATGTATTCAGATTTAAAGAGGAAACAATGCATACAAGTTCCAACAATTTACAGCCTGACAATGCAACAGAAAAGAAAATTCCATTTTCTGAGGAGAAATTCAAGCTGGCTACAGAAATTTGCCTAAGTAACAAGGAGCCAAATGTTAATCATTTGGGGTACTTAGTCGGCAAATAAAGCATTAATCAAGCATTGCTTGATTCCACAGTCCTCATGGGTTCTTACCCTAGTTATCAGAGAGTTTAAAGTCAACATTTACAAATCTAAGATTTATTAAGCATCTACTACAGGCACAAAAGTGTTCTGCATACTATGAAACAGATTATTGAGAAGAAGTCTCTTAAGTGTAACAGTTAAATAACAAAGCAAAGCTTAGTGGGTCCTAAATAAACATGACAGATAGACACCAAACTCTCTGAAAGCTCAGGCAATAGAGATATCTTTGCGGGCTGCTTTGGTGGGGGATAGGAGGAATTATTTTTTGTGTCTATTAAAGTAATGGTTCCTCAAGGAACAAAACCCCCTTTAAAAGTCCAATGAAACCAAAAGATCCTCCCAGAAAACATTTATACTCATAAAATTTTACATTTAATTTTAGGAATTCCTGTATCTCCTAGTGTCCATCTATATGGGGATTCTAAAAAGATCCATATCAGAAGTTAGAAACCTCTGTTTTATATACATTTAAATAAATTCACATTTTCTATGCCTCTTTTTTTCCCTAAAATCCCATACATGAGTTCTCTGAGATATCATCAAAATCAGTGTATTTTCAAGTAGAAAAAATATCTTATTTAAAAGCAAAACATAGACATTTCTTTATGGAATTGTAATCTTTGGAAACTTATTGTCAAAATATTCAACTCCAGGAATGTAGTATTGACTTGCCTTATGCATGTACCAAGTGTGTATGTTTTGAGTCTTGCAAACTAGGAATCACGTCATCACCATCTCTGTATTGTCACTCTAGGGCGGCAGTATGCCATCTGGTGAAGCATGAGAGCCAGAGTTAAGAGATCTGAGTTCTGATATTAGTTTTGTCACTTACGTATTACAGTCCTGGTAAGTTATCTTCCATCTCCATTCCACCATTTCTGGCATCTGTACAATGAGTGCATGATAAAATTTGACTTAGTTGCTTCACACAGTTGTTATGAGGACCAGATGGGATAACAGATGTGTACAATCCAAATGAGAGCTTTTTTTTTTTTTGACTTTAAGGCTGTTTGAATGAAAAACATTTGCCATGTGTACATTTTGCAGGTTCAATTCCCAGAAAGAAATTTTTCTGAAGTTTGACATCACAGACTTTACAATGAAAATAACCATGCAGGATGTTCTGTGTTTAAAATAACACTACCCATGTTGACAATGCCAAGTCATTCACACTAATGCCAAGTGAAAGACATCCCCTAACAATGCTTTTTCTTAGCAACACTTTATATATTAGAAGGGCGTTTAAGCATTGTTTAAGTTGCAGTGCAGAAGAAAATGCTGAAAGATGCTTTCAGAAAACTTACATTTGGCGAAAAATTTTCATGAGATGAAAAGGGCTTATAAAATATCATGGTTTCAGCCTTAAGAAAAATTCATATCATTATTCTCACAGTTTGAGTTACTAAACCTTTAAGTTGGCACTGGACTATCCTATCCTGAGAGCTAATGCAATAAAGTGAAACTCAATGACATTGGCCATTGCAATCAGATAAATCAAATTTCAATATTGTTCTATAAAAATAATAGTGCAGAAGGAAATATGATGGATACCATGCCCAGAGCAGGATACCATGTTTGTTCAAAAGGACAAATCTCCAGTACTGAAGGAAGGTGGCAACATTACAGAATTGTATTTTGAATAGATCCTTCAGATTTGTTTTGTCTCATGACGCTTCAAACCTATAAAGACATGAAAATATAAAATCATTCTTAAAAAATTCCAGTCACTGAGAATGGCTGGCAAGATGACTGAACAGAAATAGCTCTGGTCTGCAGCTCCCAGTGAGATCAACATAGAAGGCAAGTGATTTCTGCATTTCCAACTAAGGTACCTGGCTCATCTCACTAGGACTGGTTAGACAGTGGGTAAAGCCCATGGAGGGTGAGCTGAAGCAGGGTGGGGCGTTGGCTCGCCCAGGAAGCACAAAGGGTCAGGGGACTCCCTCCCCTAGCCAAGGGAAGCCATGAGGGACTGTGCCATGAGGAACGGTGCATTCCAGCCCAGACACTACACTTCTCTCACAGTCTTTGCAACCTGCAGACCAGGAGATTCCCTCAGGCGCCTACACCATCAGAGCCCTGGGTTTCAAGAACAAAGCTGGACAGCCATTTGGGCAGACACCGAGCTAGCTGCAGTTTTTTTCATACCCCAGTGGCACCCGGAACGCCAGCGAGACAGACTGTTCACTCCCCTGGAAAGGGGGCTGAAGCCAGGGAGCCAAGTGGTCTAGCTCAGTGGATCCCACCCCCACAGAGCCCAGCAAGCTAAGATCCACTGACTTGAAATTCTCGCTGCCAGCATCGCAGTCTGAGGTCGAACTGGGATGCTTTACCTTGGTGGGGGGAGGGGCATCCACCATTACTGAGGCTTGAGTAGGCAGTTTTCCCCTCACAGTCTAAAAAAAGCTGCTGGGAAGTTCAAACTGGGCAGAGCCCAGTGCAGCTCTGCAAAGCCACTGCAGCCTGACTGCCTCTGTAGATTCCTCCTCTCTGGGCAGGGCATCTCTGAAAGAAAGACAGCAACCCCAGTCACTGGCTTATAGATCAAACTCCCATCTCCTGGGACAGAGCACCTGGGGGATGGGGTGGCTGTGGGTGTAGCTTCAGCAGACTTAAATGTTTCTACCTGCCAGCTCTGAAGAGAGCAGCAGACCTCCCAGCACAGTGCTCCACCTCTGCTAAAAGACAGGCAGCCTCCTCAAGTGAGTCCCTGACTCTCGTGCCTCCTGACAGAGAGACACCTCCCAGCAGGGGTCAACAGACACCTCATACAGGAGAGTTCCAGCTGGCATCAGCTGGGTGCCCCTCTGGGATGAAGCTTACAGAGGAAGGAGCAGGCAGCAATCTTTGCTATTCTGCAGGCTTCACTGGTGATACCCAGGCAAACAGGGCCTGGAGTGGGCCTCCAGCAAACTCCAGCAGACAGACATCAGAGAGACCTGACTATTAGAAGGAAAAGTAACCAACAGAAAGGAATAGCACCAACATCACCAAAAAGGACAGCCACACATAAACACCATCCGAAGGTCACTAACATCAAAGACCAAAGGTAGATAAATCCATGAAGATGAGGAAAAACCAGTGCAACAAGGCTAAAAATTCCAAAACTCAGAATGCCTCTTCTCCTCCAAAGATTACAACTCTTCACCAGGAAGGGACCAAAACTGGACAAAGAATGAGTTTGATGAATTGACAGAAGTAGGCTTCAGAAGGTGGGTAGGTAATAACAAAGTCCTCTGAGCTAAAGTAGCATGTTGTAACCCAATGCAAGGAAGCTAATGACCTTCAAAAAAGGTTAGAGGAATCGCTAACTAGATAATCAGTTTAGAAAAGAATGTAAATGACCTGATGGAGCTGAAAAAAAAACACAGCATGAGAACTTTGTGAAGCTTACACAAGTATCAATAGTCGAATCGATCAAGCAGAAGAAAGGATATCAGAGTCTGAAGATCAACTTAATGAAATAAAGTGTGAAGACAAGATTAGGGAAAAAAAGAATGGAAAGGAATGAACAAAGCCTCCAAGGAATATGGGACTATGTGAAAAGACGAAACCTATGTTTGATTGGTGTACCTGAAGGAACAAATTTGGAAAATACTCTTCAGGATATTATCCAGGAGAACTTCTCCAACCTAGCAAGACATGCTAACATTTAAATTCAGGAAATACAGAGAACACCACAAAGACATTCCTTGAGAAGAGCAACCCCAAGATACATAATCATCAGATTCACCAACGTTGAAATGAAGGAAAAAATGTTAAGGGTAGTTAGAGAGAACAGTCAGGTTACCCACAAAGGGAAGCCCATCAGACTAACAGCAGATCTTTCCATAGAAACCCTACAAGCAAGAAGAGAGTGGTGGCCAATATTCAACATTCTTAAAGAATTTTCAAACCCAGAATTTCATATCCAGCAAATCTAAGCTACATAAGCAAAGGAGAAATAAAACGCTTTACAGACAAGTAAATGCTGAGAGATTTTGTCACCACCAGACCTTCCTTATAAGAGCTCCCGATGAAAGCACTAAATATGGAAAGAAAAATCCAGTACCAGCCATGGCAAAAACATACCAAATTGTAAAAACCATCAATGATATGAAGAAACTGCTCATCTAATGGGCAGAATAACCAGCTAGCATCATGACGGGACCAAACTCAGAAAAAATATTAACCGTAAATATAAACAAGCCAAATACCTCGATTATAAGACACAGACTGGCAAATTGAATAGAGTCAATACCCATTGGTGTGTTGTATTCAGGAGACCTATCTCATATGCAAAGACACACACAGGCTCAAAATGAAGGGGTGAAGAAAGATTTACCAAGCAAATGGAAAGCAAAAAAAGACAGAGGTTGCAATCATAGTCTCTGATAAAACAGATATTAAACCAACAAAGATCAAAAAAGGCGAAGAAGGACATTGCATAATGGTAAAGGGATCAATGCAACAAGAAGAGCTAATGATCCTGAATATATATGCACTAGATTCGTAAAGCAAGTTCTTAGAGACCTACAAAGAAGACTTAGACTCCCACACAATAACAGTGGGAGACTTTAACATCCCACTGTCAATATTAGAAAAATCAATGAGACAGAAGATTAACAAATATATTCAGGACTTGAACTCAGCTTTGGACCAGGTGGACTTAATAGACATCTGCAGAACTCTACACCCCAAATCCACAGAATACACATTCTTCTCAGCACCACATCATACTTATTATAAAATTAACCACATAATTGGAAGTGAGACACTCTTCAGCAAATGCAAAAGAATGCAAATCATAACAAACAGTCTCTCAGACCACAGTGCAACCAAATTAGAACTCATAATTAAGAAACTCACTCAAAACCACACACCTACATGGAAACTGAACAACCTGCTCCTGAATGACCACTGGATAAATAATGAAATTAAGGCAGAAATAAGTAAGTTCTTTTGAAACCAATGAGACCACATGGACACAGGGAGGGGAACATTACACACTGGGGCCTGTTGCAGGGTTGGGGGCTAGGGATAGCATTAGAAGAAATACCTAATGACGATGATAGGTTGCCACCATGGCAAGTGTATACCTATGTAATACATCTGCACATTCTGCACATGTATCCCAGACCTTAAAATGTAACTTTAAAAAACCCAGTCACTTACAAATGCTGTCATCTAACTCTGGCCTTGGCACTTCATAAAGCAGGTGTCAGGCCAGGTTAGATTTATTTAGCTGAATTAGAAACCCCATGGAGCAGAATTAATTTTTCCATGACGATGGTTGCAGACCCCTCATAACCTCCCCATATAGAAAAATCTTTCAGACTATTCACAGTTGCCATCAAATGGGGTCACTTTCCTTTCTAAGAAATTCCTTCCAGCCTGTGAAAGATTAAACAAAAGCTTTATCTGCAGGAACTTTGAAAATTAAAATATAATGTTTTCCTGGGCGTTTATATTGCCCTCACTGCCAACATATTTCCTGCTTATGGGTGCCAGATTCATCTTCCCAAAACCCACTTTGCAGACATCATCTTTTTACCATAGAAACCACTGGAGGTTTCTGAGCAAAGTCTAAGCCTAAGCTCTCGAGCCTGGCATTCAAGACATTCCAAATGCCTTTTCTGGTAAATTCGACCAAGTATTTAAGAAAGCAATAATACCAATACTACCTAATCTCTCTAGCAAATTGAAGAGAATAGAATCTTTCCAAACTCATTTTAAGAGATCAACGTTACTCTGATACCAAAACCAGATGAACACATCATAAGAAAATAGACCAATATTCCTCATGAGCATAGATGAAAAAATTCTCAACAAAATATTATATTAGCAAATGAAATTCAGCAATACAAAAAGTGAGTAATACATCGTGACCATATGGGGTTTATCTTAAGGACACAATTTAACAATTGTGTTTAACAATTTGAAAACCAATTAATGTAATTTGTGATATTAATCGATTACAAAAGAAAAACCAAGTGATTGTCTCAATAGGTACAGAAATAGCATTTGACAAAATACAGGATCTATTCCTAATTTAAAAATCTCAGCAAACTAGAAATCGAAGGACACTTCCTCAACCTCACAAAGAACATTTACAAAATGTTTATAGCTAATATCACACTTAACAGTGAAAGACTGACTGCTGTCATCCTAAGATCAGGAATAAGCCAAGGGTCTTTTCTTTCACCACTCAATTCACAGTTGTATTAGGGATTCTACTTAATACAATAATACAAGAAAAAGAAATAAAAGGCATCCAGAAAGAAAAGGAGTAAGTAAACTTTCTTTATTCACAGATGACATTATCATCTGTCCAGAAAATCTTACAAAATCTCCAGAAAGATCCTAAACTTAACATGTGTTTAGCAGTTGCAAGGATATAAATGCAGTGTACAAATATCAATTGTCTTTCTATAAACTAACAACAATTAGAACATGAAACTTAACAATACATTTGACATCATCAAAAATATGAGAAATTTAGGTATAAAGCTGACAAAAGATATGAAGACCTGAACCTAAGAATGTAGTCTATTTTGATAAATGCTACACGTGCAATTTTAAGAGTATGAACTCTGCTGTTGTTGGGTGGAGTGTTCTGCAAATGTCAATTAGGTCAAATTAGCTGATAGCGCTGTTCAAATTGTATATATTCTTGAGGATTTTCTGCTTTATCAGTTACTGAGAAAGGTATTGAAATCTCTAGCTCTAAATATGCATTGTCTATTGATTCTTGCAGTTCCACCAGTCTTTGTCCATATATTTAATTCTCTACTCAGAAAAGTCCTGTTCTGTTTGGAGATTACTCAAAGAAGTTAAAATAGAATTACCACTTGACCCAGCAATTCCAGCTACCCAAAGAAATATAAGTCATTCTACCATAAAGACACATGCACACATATGTTCATCGCAGCACTATTCACAATAGCAAAGACGTAGAATCCACCTAGATGCCCACCGACAGTGGAATGGATAAAGAAAATGCAGTGGCCAGACATGGTGGCTCATGATTGTAACCCCAGCACTTTGAGAGACCAAGGCGGGTGGATCACCTGAGGTTGGAAGTTTGAGACCAGCCTGACCAACATGGAGAAATCCCATCTCTACTAAAAATACAAAATTAACCAGGTGTGGTGGCGCATATCTGTAATCCCAGCTACTCAGGAGGCTAAGGCAGGAGAATCGCTTTAACCCAGGAGGCAGAGGTTGCAATGAGCTGAGAGCTCACCATTGCACTCCAGCCTGGGCAACAAGAGCAAAACTCTGCCAAAGAAAGAAAGAGAGAAGGAGGGGAGAGAGAGGGAGGGAGGGAAGGAGGAAGAAAGGGAGGGAAAGAAAGGAAAGGAAGGAAAAGAGAGAGAGAAAGAAAGGAAAGAAAGAAAAAGAAAAAAGAAAGAAAGAGAGAGAGAGGGAGGGAGGAGGTGAGAAGCAGAGAAGGGAAGAGGGGAAAAGGGAGGAAGGGAAGGGAAGGGAAGGGAGGGGAGAGGAGGGGAGAGAGGAAATGTAGTACATATACACCATAGATTACTACACAACAATTTTAAAAATTGAGACCATAGTTTATGGAGCAACATGGATGGAACTGGAGGCCATAATCCTAAGCAAATTAACCCAGGAAAAGAAAACCAAATACCACATATTCTCACTTACATGTGAGAGCTAAAAATTGAGTACACATGGACAGAAAGAAGGGAACAATAGACACTGGGGTCTATCTGAGGATGAAGGGTGGGAGGAGCCTGAAGACTGAAAAACAACCTATCAGATATTGTTCTGCTTACTTGAGTGACAGATTATCTGTATACTAAACCCCTACAACACATAATTTCCCCACGTAAGAAACCTGCACAGATACCCCTTGAACCTTAAAGTTGGAAAGAAAGAAAATGAAAAATCCTGGTCCCTGCCTGACGATAGCTTGTGTGACTGCACATGTGCACACTCACACATATGCATGTGAGGGCACCTATCAATCACTGTCACTTATAAATGCAAATGAAAATATTCTAAATAAAATGCTGGCAAATTAAATTCAAAGACACCGTAAAGGGCATAATCCACCATGACCAAGCTGTAATTATTGTGCTATGCTAGAAAAATTTAATATTAAGTAATCTAATATGGCACATCAACAGATCAAATAAGACAAACCTTATAAAATATCCAAAAGGCATTCTGTAAAATTCAATAAGCAATTTTAAATAAAAGATCCCTGAAAACCAGGATTACAAAGATACTTCTTTAATATCATAAAAATATACAGTACTTTTAAATCAATAGCTACTTTCATACTTAACCATAAAATACACTAGAAGCATTTCTTCCGAGAGCCTCAGTAAAACAAAAATGCTGGGCTTTTTTCCCCAAAGATATTTATGACTTGCTGACCTCCATTCTTTATGTTACACGCCCCTACTGGCCCCAGGTTTCTCTAATTTCCTCAGTTCATGCCAGAGACATCTGTTGCAGGTTAAGGCTTAGTGTCACAGGGTTTATACCTCAGTGTCATAGGGCTTATACCTCACGTCTAATTTGGCCAAATAATTACAGCAGAAGCATCTGCGAGCCACACAGATTAAATGAAGCAGAAAATAAAAAGTCAAAATTATTGGGAAAATAATTTCCTTATAGCTGCATCAAATGGGACAAACTTTTCTTATAACTTTTTAGTCTTGTTTTCAGAGTTCTATTTCCTGGCTTGTCTTACTAACACATCTGAAATATTTATAGCAATAGGAATTATATAGTGAGAATTTTTTTGTTTTAATAAAATACTATTACATTATGCATATTTTATAGCCTGCATTTTTTCACTTAGCCATACATTATAACCATTTTTCTAGGTAATATATGTTTGGCTACATTATTATTTTATTTTATAGGCTACATAATATGTCATGATATAGCTATACCGCCTTCTACTTAAACTTGTCCTTATTAATGAGCATTTATTTTGCCTCAGATTTTTTTAAACTTGAGTTTTTAAGGAATATTTCCACCTCCTTCCACCAACACAGCAAACAGAAAACTCATTAGATTTTCCTCATAACCCAGATCACTCTCTCTTATCTTAATGGTAACCAAGTTTACACTCGGGAAGAAATAAACCAGAACTTTGGATGAAAATAGGTTAGAGCACGTTGAGAGTAAACATTACATATTTTCAGAGCCCCAATCTTCTTAATTCCCAGAGCATTTCAGTGAGATTTATACACGCTTCTATGCACACACAGATGACAGGGGACTTGTCTTGATATGACAAAGAAAAAGGATCTGTAGTTAACGATAGTCAGAATTCCCTCTAAAAATGCCAACGTACTGAACAAAACCATGTATAGAGAAAATCACCAGTCAGCAAGCTCTACTCATGCACAGCAAGTTTTAGTCAACGTTTTTTAGTTCCTTACTCTTAACTATGAACAGCCAAAAGATCACCCAAAATTTTTAAGAGTCTTCCAAGATGAAAGACAGACTAATTTGAACAGGAAAAAAAGAACTTCAGAAGAATTCATATCAACAGAGAAAACAGAAGAAAATGTTAAAAAAATCTCTATAATTTATAACTTTAAAACATAAAATACTGTGTGTGTATATATACATATATATATATATAATAATCAGGAATCAGCTGCTATATAATATTCCAAGAAAAAGAAAAATTCTTGAAAGTTAAAAAATAACCAAAAATAAACAGGTCAGTAAAAGAATTCCAAAATAAAATGGAAAAACACAATTTCAAAAAGTAGAACAAAAGCCAAAGAAAGAAAATAAGAGGCAAAATACATGACAACTAGAGGATGAGTCTTGGAGGCCCAATACTCAAAGACAAAGTTCCAGGACAAGCTTAGAGAAAATGAGATAAAGAATATCGTCGAAGAAATAACATGAGAATTTACTGGAAGAGACAGACATGAGTTTTCAAACTGAAAGGACTCCCCCCCAACCTGACAGTCCAGCACAATAAAACACATATACCCCACGATACATCACCACAACATTTCAGACAACTGAGAACAAAATAGAGATCGTAAACATTTCCAGAAAGATAAAACAGGCCTCAAATAGATCAGACAACCAAATGTCGCTAGACTTCTCAACAATACCAGACATTAGAAGAAAATGGAATGGCTTTAATATGCTGAAGATTACTTTAACTTAGAATTCTATATCTAGCCAAGTTATTAATCAAATGAGAGAAGAGTGAAATAAACACATTTTCAGCCATATATGCTCTAAGATTTACCAAACACGAAGTCAGTGATTATTGTTTTCAAGAAAAAAGTAATTGTACAATAAAAATAATAAAAATACACAAGATTCAGTAGTATTCACACTATGAAAAACAAGAATATTTACATAGTTACAAAAATATAAATACCAACTATTAATAGTAATCTAAAACTCGATTTCTATAATCCAAAATTGTGCAATAGAAGGACATAGACAGGCAGAATGTGGAGGCAGAGTTGTGTGGAGTGTTAAGTGACTCCAGTTCTCATGCTTGATAGTAGCAAGTCAACTGATAATCTCTAACTCAATAAAATGTAAGATTTAGCAGTGAAATTTTATCATTTAGAAAATGAAGTAAAATACTAGTATTAAAGGTAGTAGAAGTTAACAGGACTTGTCTCTGGGTAGCTAGGATCAACGGTGGAAAAGAAATGAGAGAGGGGACCACAGGTTTTTATTACAATCATTGTAGAACTTTTTAATTTTTAAATACATTTTGTTTGAATAAAAATAACCTCAAAAAGAGCATGCAGCAAGGGCTTTGATGGCATGAACACATAGGGTTGAGGAAGTTCTGTGATGCTTTGGTGTAAGGAAGATGAAATGGTATTCCAAGAAACAGGGTGACCTCTGAATTCCACGATGCATTGAGGAATGTGTAGGCTGGTGAGGAATGTGTAGGCTGAGTCAGCACGCCAGGGACGCAAAGAAAGGAATATGCACTCTAGTTGAAATAACTACACAGAAAGTTTTTAAAATATACACCTGGGTCAGAAACTACTTTCTGTGCCAGAACTCTTGCCTCAACTCAGCCAGGGAATACCATCTGTCAGAGATCTAGGCCTGTGATATGGTTTGGCTGTGTCCCCACCCAAATCTTATCTTGAATTGTAGCTCCGATAATTCCCACATATTGTGGGAGGAACCAGGTGGGAGGTAATTGAATCAGAGGGGCAGATCTTTCCCGTGCTGTTCTTGTGACAATGAATAAGTCTCACGAGATCTGATGGTTTTATAAACGGGAGTGCCCCTGCACACTCTCTCTCTGCCTGCCAGCATGTAAGACATAACTTTGCTCCTCATTCATCTTCTGCTATGATTCTGAGGCCTCCCCAGCCATTTGGAAGGAGATGGAGGGAAGACATAGGCATAGGGAAAAGAGTGGGAGAGATCATGAATTAATCACGTACTGCTGGCCTACCATGTTTCAGGGCACTGTGCTAAGCTTATCACCTCCACAATAACATTTATTCTCATATCACAATAATTAGGCATTTCTATTATCTCCATTTTACCGATAAGAAAGCTGAAACTCTGAAGAGTGAACTCTCCTGACCAAAGCCACACCATTAGTGAATGGTGAGGCTTGCATTTGAGCCAAGTCAGCCTGATGCAAGTCTTTTGCACCATGACGGAGAAAAGGAAACTCAAAGAAAAAAAAGTTTCCTGTGCTTCCTGGGCATATTAAAACATCATGTTTGTTGTTTGTTTTTTAAAATTGTGGGGAAATACGCTTAACATAAAATTGACCATTTTAACCATTTCAATGTATACAACTCAGCAGCACTAAGTACATTCACGATATCTGCAATTGTCACCGTTATTTGTTTCCAGAACTTCTTCCTCACCCCAAACAAAAACTCTGTACGTTAAACAATAATAATTCCCTATTCCCCACTTCCCCAGCTTCTGGTGAAGTGAATCTTACTTTCTGACTCTATGAATTTGTTTACTCTACTCACCTCATATACGTGGAATTATGTAATATTATCCTTTTGTGTTCTGCTTTTGTGTTTGGCTTAATCTGCATCTGGCTTGTTAGGCATAATGTTTTCCAGGTTCATCCTCGTAACATGCACCAGAATGTCATTCCTTTCAAAAGCTAAATAATAGTCCACTGTATGTACGTAATTCAGTTCGTTTATCCATGCATCTGTTGATGGACATTTGGGTTATTTTTATTCTTTGGCTATTGTGAAGAATGCTACTATGAACATTGGTGTACAACTGTTCAAATACCTGCTTTCAATTCTAAACTATTTATTTTTAAGCCTCTTCTTCTCCTTTGACGTTATTCTCTGAAAGTTACATTTTTTTCTCAAACTTTTCCCCAAACCCATTCTTCTGCCCCTACTCCGTGCCTTCAAACATCTTCAGCCTATGAGGGAAAAACAGAGGAAAAGTCTACTTTTCCAATAGCTCCTTGTACTCTTTGGACCTACTTAATTAATGATCAACACACTTGCCCATTTATTTATTCATCCAACAATTATTCTGAGCACCGCTTTCATGCCTCACACTGTTTCTAGAGTGTAGATACTTCAACTAACAAAACAAAGATTTCTGCGAAGATTACTACATTTACAAACAAAGATTGTTAGGTTTACATTCTACCTGTTGATTTTTCTGACTCAAGTTTATCAGAACATTTCAAACTCACAGGGATGTTTTTATAGGACAGAAGAAAAGGAGCCTTAGTCATTCAAGAATGCAAGTCTCAGATAGGAGTGCACTGATGGAAGAGAAAACACGGCCCTTCTGAGAAGATTTGGATCCCTTCAGAAGGATGTGAGTGATTGTTTGACCCTCACTTCCCTGTCTTAGAGAAGAGATGAAAGCAGGAAAGCAAGAGGAGGAGAAAGAAGTAAGACGATGAAGCAAGAGTCTTCCTTTCAGCATTAGCATAACTTGCTTTGATAAGTCCCATTTCCAGAAGCAAGATATGAGGTGTCTGTACCCTTTCATCATGATGTTTGAAAGCTGACATTCCCCAGTGGTTTCACTGCATGACTTAGTAGATGACAGGCAGGCACTGCATTTTTTGCTGAACTCAAAGTCCACTGAGGATTCTAAAGGAAGTTTTGAGTCTCTAACAAGTTGGAAAAGACTTTTGCCAACTCTGCTCCATATAAAGGCACAGCCTCCTACATTTTCTTAAGATTAAAAAAAAAATCCTGCCACTATATATAATACACTGCTGAATCTGCAAACTATTTTATAAGGAGCCATGCCTTTCCCGGCTCTGAAGCCACTTTAAAAGCATCAGTGCCATTGCAAACTGGAGCATTAGGTTTTCCCCAAAAGGCATGGATTTGGGGCCAGTAACTGGTATCAACTCAAAAGCAAGCCTTGGATGACTACAGACCCAGCTGGCCTGCTGGTGGCACAGTGCAGGGGTTGCCTGATGTATTCAGGGCACCAGTTAGAATTTGTTAAGAACCAAACTGGTATACTTTCATTTTTTCCAGGTCAGAATCAAGATTACAAATTGACACTGAAAAGTGATCTTGAAGAAATGTGCTTCTCTAGTTTGGGCAGGAAGAGTCAGAATACAAAGAACTGGTTACATTCAGTGACACATACCAACATTAATCCCTCTACCAAAGCAAACCAGGACTGCCAGAGTCAGCACATCATGTTCTAATACCCAAACAACTTGACTGGAAATTAACCCCAGCAAAACAAACGGAAACAGGTTTACCAACATGACACTGCCTGAATACATTTATTAGATTAGCCCTTAAGCCCAGGAAGCAGATGGAACAGGGTTCCCTTGGGTCCCTTTGTTTTTTCCTTCTGCCACCTAATGTCTCTAAATGCAAATTCTATCTAGTCTGATTTTTCTGGGACAGTGGTGTTCTTTAGGATTCCAAGTTAGTATAATGTCCTCAGGCAAGCAAGTCTCAGTAAATGATAATTGAAATTAATTTTAAAGCCTGGGTTATCATCAAGAAAATTGTATGATGAAAATGTTCCACTGACACCTTCCTTTGGAGGGCCTTAGGACATAAGAAGGAAAAACATAAGCTAAGATAGGAAAGAATCAAGTGAAAGCTTCCTCAATGGGGCATAAAAGTGGTATATCACAATGTGATCTCAGTTACGCTGGAGGAGCCCAATTATGACTTGCTCTTTGGGCCAACCTGTGCGTTTAACTAGGGTGACTAACCCATGCACACCCTCTGCAACCAGCACCTAATAAATAATAAGAGGCTCCGAGCCTCTGAGCCCTAGTTACATAGAGGATCCTGAGCCCTCTTTCCCACCACACAATCACAATCTTTTTTTTTTTTTTTTTTGGCTCTAAAATGTCAAAGTTTTCTTTATTGCTTTACGAGATTTATACCTTATTTATCTTTCTCGATTTTTTTTTCTGTTACAGTTTTTTTATTTTTATTTTTTAACTGTACTTTAGGTTCTGGGGTACATGTGCAGATCACGAAGGATTGTTGCATAGGTACACACATGGCAATGTGGTTTGCTGCCTCCATCCCCGTCACCTACATCTGGCATTTCTCCCCATGTTATCCCTCCCAACCTCCCCACCCCACCACTGTCCCTCCTTTGGCCCGCCACAACAGACCCCAGTGTGTGACGCTCCCCTCCGTGTGTCCATGTGTTCTCACTGTTCAACACCCGCCTATAAGTGAGAACATGTGGTATTTGATTTTTTGTTCTTGTGTCAGTTTGCTGAGATTTATGGTTTCCAGATTCATCCATGTCCCTAAAAAGGATACAAACTTACCATTTTTTATGTCTGCATAGTATTCCATTATGTATATGTGCCACATTTTCCCTGTCCAGTCTATCATCGATGGGCATTTGGGTTGGTTCCAGGTCTTTGCTATTATAAACAGTGCTGCTATGAACATACATGTGCATGTGTCTTTATAGTACAATGATTTTAATTCTTTGGGTTTATACCCAGTAATGGGATTGCTGCATCAAATGGAATTTCTATTTCTAGGTACTTGAGGAAGTGCCACACTGTCTTCCACAATGGTTGAACTAGTTTACACTCCCACCAACAGTGTAAAAATGTTCCTATTTCTCCACATCCTCTCCAGCATCTGTTGTCTCCAGATTTTTTTAATGATCGCCATTCTAACTGGCATGAGGTGGTATCTTAATGTGGTTTTGATTTGCATTTCTCTAATAATCAGTGATGATGAGCATTTTTTCATGTTTGTTGGCCTCACATATGTCTTCTTTTGAAAAGTGTCTGTTCACATCCTTCGCCCACTTTTGGATGGGTTTGTTTTTTTCTTGTAAATCTGTTTTAGTTCTTTGTAGATTCTGGATATTAGCCCTTTGTCAGATGGGTAGATTGCAAAAATTGTTTCCCATTCTGTTGGTTGCCAGTTCACTCTAATGATTGTTTCTTTAGCTGTACAGAAGCTCTGGAGTTTAATTAGATCCCATTTGTCTATTTTGGCTTTTGTTGCCAAGCAATCTTTATTCCTGACTTCCTCCTCTGATCTTGTGTATACCTGCTGCCTAACCCATGAATATCATCCTCTCTTCTACCCTCATTCACTTTTGGATGGGGTTTACTCCTTCTCTTGGTCATTTTTGGTACCTAAGCTCAGACTTCCCCTGCTTTAGAACCCATAGCCTATTTTTCCCAGGCAAGCCATTGACCTTTCAGGTGGGTACCTCTCAACTCCACAGGGAGACTTAGGTTGCACTTCCAACATTCTGTACTCCAGATTATATTATTATAGGTGACCTCCACAGGCACTGACTTTTGGAACACTGAGTTAATGTCCCACATTAAAGGAAGTAGAGATCTATATGGGAGAATACATTCTGACCTTGGAGTTAGATAACTTGAGTTCCACCCTAATCTACCTGTCTCTTACAGGCTATGTGACCATATTACCTGGTAAAGTTCAAACTTCACTTCTTAGCACACAGGACCCTTCACTGTGGGATTCCTGACAGTTTTTTTTTTAATTTCACCACCTATCGCTGCCTCCATCACTTCATTCAATTCAGCCATACAGCTGCAGTGATAATTGCTCATGCTCTGGTAAACCCTAGTAGCTTTTCTGCATGTTTTTTCTTCAGCCTTAACTGCCCTTCCCCTCTCTTCTCATCCTGCTTGTTCTTTGAAACACATCTCAGGGGCCATCAGTAGAAAACCTTCTCCATCACTATACCATCATCACCACCACTGTCTCTTGCTGCACCTTCTGGGTTTCTTTTCTGGAATCATTGATGTACACATCTGCTTTCCCCAAAGGACTGTAAGCTCTCAGAGTCAGGCACTGTGCTATATTTGACTTTTTTTTTTTTTTTTTTTTTTAGACAGAGTCCCATTTTATCACCCAGGCTGGAGTACAGTGGTGCAATCTCGGCTCACTGCAAACTCCACCTCCTGGTTCAAGCAATTCTCGTATCTCAGCCTCCTGAGTAGATGGGATTACAAGCATGAGCCAAAACACATGGCTAATTTTTGTATATATATATATATATATATATTTTTTTTTTTAGCAGAGATGAGGTTTCACCATACTGTCCAGGCTGGTCTCAAATTCCTGGCCTCAAGTGACCCTCTTGCCTCAGCTTCCCAAAGTGCTGGGATTACAAGCATGAGCCTCTGTGCCCAGCCCATATTTGATTTTAATGTCCTGTCCTGACATATATCTGAGACAGAGCAGTACTCAATAAATATCTGTAGAATGAGTGCTCACCTGCATCCCATGCCTGCTCTCATTTAATTCTGACAAAGTCTGTATTAATATCTAAACTGACAAATGAAGAAACTGAGGCTTATCTTGTATTGGCCAGTTATCTGATTTCAGTCACACAATTAATGAATGACAGAGATGATTTGTGAAGTCAGGTTGGCTAGCCTTAACCCCATTCTCTTTTTACTACATCAAGTTTCTTCTGCTGCGTGGAACCAAGCTCACTAATGAATCTAAAGCATGTAACTAACCTCATGTGGACTTAATCTTCCTACGAAGACTTCTAGATCTTAACAGAATGGAGTATGCCACGTATCACTACCTCTAACTGGTAGCTTTACCTCTGAGATAGCCCTTCTATCATCTGTGAAAAGCTATAAGCCCACTTTTGCACTCTTGTAATATAAAATTTCCATCCCATCAAGCCTATAAGAAACAGAGAGGAAGGGCAAATGAGTGGGGAAGAAAACACGACAGTGAGAAAAGAAAGGATTTATTTATTTAAGATCAAGAAAGCTAAATCAGCCCATGACTAAGAATGTCACGAGCACGTAACTCAATGGAAAGCCTCTTTTGCTGCAACTGGTAGAACTTGTCAATCAAGGTTCCAAAGACCTTTCCTTTCAGTGTAATCACCCAGTTGCTCTGTTTTTCTATAACAACTTCTTTTGCGTGGCTTTGGACTTCTATTTTTAGAGATCATTGGTGCCTTCTATAAGCAAAGATTGCTCTAAAATAAAAGCATCAGAGCAGAGTTTTGGACACCTGTCACGAGAATCTTGGGAAAATTATATGTAACTAAAAATCAAGTTTGCAGTGTCTTTTAGATGAGTGCTTACCATAATCCACTGCCAAAGTCCAAAATGTGTGTCTGTTTCTGCGTGTTTGGGATTGAAAGAGAGAGATGCTGTAGTGAGACAGAGATGAGATGTACGAAACAGTATTATCTAGCAATTAACAAATATTGACAGGTCTAATAATAGTTTATCCTCGGCTAATCCTATAATTTGCTCCCATAATACTATAGGCTAATCATGTACAGGCCTGAACTTCTAGCAAGCTTGCCTCAGCACCCAGCTTCCTGCTGTGGGTGGGACACTGAGTAAATACTGAATTGACATTTCTCTATTTTGAAGATACTGACACAGCTGTGGGTGCTTTGCCTGTATTTTACTGATTTAGTTATTGATGCTTGTATCTTGTTCTTGCCATGGTTCACACAAAAAATTGGAATAGATTCCTTTTGTCTGCAACCGTAAGAAAAATAAGAGTAAAAAAATCTTCTTATTCAATTACAGTGCTACTTTGTTTCAAAGTGGAAATATTCTACTACATCCATCCCCATAAATTATTTTTAAAACTGCCTAGATCTGTAATATTTCTTCATGGTTTATAAAATTTGCAATGGGAATGGCTTTTCTTAAAAAAAAAAAAAAAGTGCTAGACTCTTCCCTATTTTAGTAGTTTTTCCTTCTTAAGTTTCCATAGCAGGAGAAAGGACAAGAAAAATGTCTCTTCATTTTCTACCCATGAAGCTCCATGTTACAGTCCAATAAGGACTCTAATTTTCAACAGCCGTCTGCATAATAACTATAAAGGTAACATATTATTAGAATTATTTTGGCTACAAGTAACAAAACAATAACTATCTAAACCATCAAGAATGTACCATTTCACTTAATAAAGAAGAAGAGCTGCTCTGGTGTTATCTCAGAACTTCTACATCTTACCATGTTACCATGGACTCAGATTCTTTCCATATTTCTGCTCCATCACTCTGGTCTTCTTAGCTTGTCCTCAAACTGACTCTCTAATGATTGCAAGATGGCTGAATAATTTCTGGAGTCAAGCAGACGTGCTTTCTTTCAAGCAATGGGGAGACTGCTTTCTTCAAGGGGTCCTATCTTACCAGTGAGGAAACTTTTCTAGATCCCCAGTAGCGCTTTTTCCTTAAGTGGCTAGAATTTATCACTGGCCAGAATTAAATCACATGACCATGCTCAGACCAATCATAAGCGAGAGATATCTAGTCACTGTGATTGGCTAGTGCCACCTTTTGGCTCTGGGTCTGAAGACCACATCCTCTGAAACTTGTGGCAAGGTGGAGGAGGGTAGATATAATTTAGTCAGTAACAGGATTCTGATACAAAGCGGGAAAGCGGAATGACTTTTGGATCAGACAAGAGTCTACAGCAAATGCAAAAAGGCAAGTTTCTACAGCCTGTCATATTTATTTATTTATTTAACCAATGTTTCCTGTGCTCTCTGTGTGCCATACACTATTTATTGTTTTTTGTTTGTTTGTTTTGAGACAGGGTCTCACTCTGTTGCTTAGGCTGGAGTGCAGTGGTGAGATCATGGCTCACTGCAGCCCCAAACTCCTGGGCTCAAGATATCCAGCCAACTCAACCTCCGGGGTAGCCGGGACTACAGGTACATACCACGGTGCCTGGCTAACTTTAAAAAAAAAAAAAAAACTTTTTTGAGAGATATGAATCTCACTATATTGCCCAGGCTGGTCTTGAGCTCCTAGGCTAATGTGACCCTCCCATCTCAGCCTCCCAAAGTGCTGGGAATATAGGAAAGAGCTGCCATGCCCAACCTGCCATACTGTAAGTGGCAGGTGACACCATAACAAGAAAAAGTAGATACTGTCTCTGCTCTCATGGACTTCAGTTGACTGAGCATTACTTGATTGTCCACACTGTGCATAGTCCCAAAGCTGTAAGGGAGTTTGGAGAGCAAATATCCTAACCTTCTCATTTTTAAGGTGAAGAAACAAACGTGGAGTGACTAAGTCATTCGCGGGACCCAGATACACCTAATTTTGGATTATCTTCAGTTTGTACTTTTTGTGGCACCTGTTATCCTGGGAACAAAAGCTTTTTATACATGCAAACAGATCCTGTCACATGCCAACTCAAAATATGACTTTTATAAAATGTTTAATGTTTAGAAAGAACTATTTGCTCTATGAAATGACTTGAGATTCATTTAGATAGTATCTCTGTGCCATTAAAATAAATTTTCATTTATAAAAATGTTCGCAATCTTTTTGGAAGTGATCTTTGTGAATCATAAAAATTCAAATTGTATACTATTATACTCTATCTCAAACCCCAACATTCTCTCCTCTCCAGATCTGTGCAGTGCAATCAACCCCTGTGAGTGGTAAGAGAAACTCTAATCTGTACCCCTCACGGGTCATTTGGAGCCTTCAGAGTCCTCCAAGGGATGAGTCTATTGTATACTCCTTTCCTCTCCATTCTGCACACTGGTAGTTTGTAGGTACATGACTGTACCTACAAATTTTGTCCACATCCTCTGGGATCCATATTTATAGGTGATTTCTTAAAAGATTCAAAATCACCCAGAGTTCTGCTGTGATCTGGACATGAAAACTGTCCAGAAGTAACCAAGTCTCTGGTCAGAAACTTTACTTATATTCGTGCTGAACTGTTAGTTCTGATTACCCTTTTTTGAATTTATTCTACAAACAGAATCACAGAGGTGCACAAAGGCAAATGTACAAGGATATATCTTGCAGCATTACTTATAGAAGGTGAACATCAGAAACAATACTAGGCTGGGTGCTCAGTGGCTCACACTTGTAACCCCAGCACTTTGGGAGGCTGAGGCAGGCAGATGACTTGAGGCCAGGAGATGGAGACCAGCCTGGCCATCATGGCAAAACCTCGTCTCTACTAAAAATACAAAAATTAGCCCGGCATGGTGGCACACGCCTGTGGTTCCAGCTACTTGAGAGGCTGAGGCGAGAGGATCACTTGAGCCCTGGAGGTGGAGGCTACAGTGAACCGAGATCACACCACTACACTCCAGCCTGGGCAACAGTGGAAGGCTCTGTCTCAAAAAAAAAATTTTTTTTTGAGGAAACAAACAAAGAAACAGCCTTAATGCTCCTCAATATATCACAACACATGCCTAAACATCATGTGACCAATAAAACAAAAGAAGTAATTCTAGGAACCAATGTGGAATGATCACCAGGAAACCTTAATAGAAAAAGCCCAGTGCAGAACAATACATATGGCATGGAATCTGTTTGTAGACAAATTAACAAAGAAACAGAAGGACTATACAGTATGTTTACATGTGCTTGAATATGCAGAGAATGCTTCCAGAACAGCAGTCAGCAAACTGCCCAAAGACCAACACCAGCCCACTACCAGTTTCTGTATTTTTAAAATATTTTTAATGGTTGAAAAAAATCAATAGAATAATAAATTCAAAAGAAGAATATAATGGCATGAAAATATATGAAATTCAAATATCAATGTCCATGAAGCTTTCCTGGAACACATACACATTTTTTTGTTTCTTTTTTTTTTTAATTGCGTTTTAGGTTTTTGGGGTACATGTGAAGAACATGCAAGACTGTTGCATAGGTACACACATGGCAGTGTGATTTGCTGCCTTCCTCCCCATCACCTATATCTGGCATTTCTCACCATGCTATCTCTCCCCAACTCCCCACCCTCCACTGTCCCTCCCCTATTTCCCCCCAACAAACCCCAGTGTGTGATACTCCCCTCTCTGTGTCCATGTGTTCTCATTGTTCAACACCCACCTATGAGTGAGAAGCAGAGTCTCGCTCTGTCACCCAGGCTGGAGTATAGTGTCACAATCTGCTCACTGCAACCTCCACCTCCTGGGTTCAAGCAATTCTCCTGCATCAGTCTCCCAAGTAGCTGGGGCTACAGACAAGTGCCACCATGCCCAGCTAATTTTTATATTCTTAGTAGAGACGTGGTTTCACTATGTTGGCCAGACTAGTCTAGAACTCCTGACCTCAGGTGATTCACCCGCCTCAGCCTCCCAAAGTGCTGGGATTACAGGTGCGGGCAACCATGCCCGGCTGACACACTCTTTATACTGTCCACACAGTAATGGTAGAGTTGAATAGTTGTGATGAAAACTTCATGGCCCACAAGGGTAAAAGATTTATTACCTGGCGCTTTACAGAAAAAGTTTGTCCACCCATGGTCAAGAAGAATTTACAGCAACTAACAGCGATAGTTTCCTCTGGGGAAGGGCACTGGAATATAAAGACAAGAGCAGGAGACGACTTCGGTTTTACTTTCTACCCTTTTGTATATTTTTAAATTTTGTGCAAGGGTCAAACATTTCTTATTTTAAGAAAATAATTTGTTAATAGTGTCCTTATTTGATTAATAATGTAATCTTTGAAACTGTCCATTTGGGATACGAAATAGTGTGTCATTGATGAGGCATTCTGTCATTGGCATGACTCCCCGAGGTGATCCTTGGAGTGTCAGAGAGACCAGGAAGCTGGACCGGTATGTGTCCTATATTATTTTACCACTGCATTTAAAAGCGTCATCTCTGTTCTAAGGAAGAAAAAGGTGAGTGTCCTTCTTTCTTCTGATGGAAAAATAAAAATACATTTCTATTTCTACATTTAAAATATTTCTACATTTTAAAAATAAAAATACAATTCTATTTCTACACTGTAATGTAATGCTACATTACAGTGCACTATAGTACTTCATGATCATTTTCTCTGTGGCTACACTGAAAAAGTAAGTGAAAATCATCCCTGTGATTGTCTGGACCTGGCTGCACAGGCACAGAGGGGAACCCCCTGACTGCCTGTGATGGAGAAAGGAAAAGCATCTGGAACCTGGAAATGAGCAATCTTGTCAGAGATCTAAATTCTAAACTATATCCAGGGTTAAGAACTTTCTCTGAAGAGCATCTCTAATTTATTTTCTGGAGACAGAGTCTCCCTCTGTCTCACAGTACATGGCACAGTCTTGACTCACTGCAACCTCTGCCTCCTGGGTTCAAGCAATTCTCCCACTTCAGCCTTCCGAGTAGTTGAGATTACAGGTGTGCACCACCACACATGGCTAATTTTTGTATTTTTAGTGGAGATGGGGTTTCGCCATGTTGGTCAGGTTGGTCTCTAACTCCTGACCTCAGATGATCCACCCACTTCGGCCTCCCAAAGTGCTGGGTTTACAGGCGTGAGCCACTGTGCCCGGCCTGGATCTTGAAAATTGATATGAGCATAATTAAAAAGAAAATACAATGAGAAAAATAAATACAATTCATGATCATAACCAAGCATCTGAAAAAAACCTTAATGAGAAAAGTGTGTGACTTCATACACACTTCTGAGTAATGAAATTTATAATAAAGAAGGCTTGAATTAATATAGAGCCGTATCTTCCATGAGTAAATATTTGAAAGATGCTAATTTACCTCCTTCCACCACCCAAAGAAAAATTCATAGAATGATTGATTATAAAATTACAGGAAAGAATAACTGAGCCAAAATATTTAAAGTAATTCTAGAAACCATGGCAGCAGGAGACTCTACAAAGATAGTGCATTAGTGCATCCTGGCTTTCCTAGACACACAACACACAACTCCACCTCAGCTTTATCTCACTCCCCTCAGCCTACCATCCACTCGGGCAATGTACTGGCAAAACTGCACACACACGTTCTACACGTTGTACACCAGTGTGCTGTGTCCACCTTCTGGGCCAAGTGGGAGCCTGGGAGGCAGATGCAGCAGAAAGTAGTTCCAGTGCGAGGAAGGATCTGAAGCAGTCAGCTCCTGGAAATAGCTTGATCCTCTGAGATCCCCGAACCTCTGCAGGGAAAGTTGACAAAGCTGACATTGGCCAGTCTCGCCAGGCCCAGAGGAACTGATGAGGAGCTGTGAGGCTGGACTGAGGGCTCCCCCTGAGGCTGGGAAAGCCACGGAGAGCCGCCCTTCTCCTCCACCCTTCTTCATGCCATGATAGGGAGTTGATCATTTCTCACTGCAGCCCAGCCCGCTTTCAGGGTCAGATCACCACACCTTCTGTTTCTCTGACAATCCCACCCCACCCTCAATCCCAGTTAAGGTATCCCAGTCGCTGAACTCCAATGAGCAACAAAGAAAAATAACCAGATGCTAAGGGGGCTCAACAATCAGAGAGAGGAAAAATAAACAAAGATTAGCTGGTCCCTCATGAAATAAAGCTGACTGGAGCAGGCAGAGGGCAATGTATTTTTTAAAAAATAATTAAGTAAATGATAAGAAGAGCATTTAAAGAGATTCAAGTTCAGCATATAATAAAAGACTTCCTAGAAAACATTCGTTTTTTTTTTAAGTCAGTAGATGAATTCAAGGGAACGGTGATCACTGATGGCACTCAAATTAGTGGCCTGGAAGATCAAAAGGATAAAATAAGTAAAACCTCAAGTTTTACTTATTATATCTTGAGGAGATAGATAAAAAATAAACCCAGGAAACCAGCATGTAGAAGCCCTCGAAGAAAAAGAAAAGAAAAAAGTGAAGAGATGGAGAAGAAGCAAAAGTTTAAAAAAAAACTTCCCTTAAAAAATACTAGTTTTTAGATTGAAAATGTCTAATAAATTTCAGGCAATACTATTGAAAGAAGAGACATTTATCCATATTTTGGCAAAATTCCCAAACTTCAAGGATAAAGAGAAAATCTCGAAAAGTTCCAGGTTGAAAGGACAATTATTTTCAAAGAAAAAGAAAATTCTATAAACTTGGAAAGTCTTCATCCTAGTGCTAGTAACACAGAAATAAAAAGAAAATAGTTACACGTTTCTATCATAAATATAAGAAAATGGTAAATTTATGTGAAATGTTATGCATCCAGTAAAAACAATCATTAAAATGATTCTATAGTTACATGGAAAAGCACAGATGTAAGGAAAAACAGCACATTATAAAGTAAAATAGCAAATTATAGAATGTTATGCGGTATAATTCAAACTATTTTTAAATGTTCATGAAAAAGATAGAATAAACAAGGTTACAGTAAGTAGGGTTAGAGGAATAACCAAGATAACTATGCTTGGGTTAGTGTCACTAACGGGATTATAGGTTTTACTCCCTGTTTCATACATTCCGTAATGTAATATTTTAGTGATAATTTTTTGAGTTAATAGTTTATATAAAGTTTGGCTTTTATAAACAAAAAAGGAGTTATATTTTTAATAAGTAACATGAAGAAGTCACAGCTATAATCTGTAAATGCTAAAGGAAAGTTCATACAAAGCACACGCCTTGCAGCTCAACCAGGTGATTCAAGGCTCCAGGATCCATAGGCGAAGATCAAAATCAAATTTTAAGCTTGATACTGCTTGGGGCAGGGGTTTGCCCTAAGACCTGGAGGGTTAAATTATTTCCTGGTTAGAAGCAATAAGAGAGACCTCAATTTCCTTATTTGCCTGTATGTTCACACTGACGCAAACCAAAGTTTTAGGGTAAAATCTGGTGTCTCTGAAGGCATTTCTTCCGGTTCATCCCTAATTACTTATTAGGCTCCTCAATCTATACGGTGGGAGAAGGAAACACAGTCTCTGACAGTTGGGAGCTGGCTGGCACTAGCAGTTAGGCCTTGGTGTTGCTATTATAGAAAACAATGCTAGACTAGGTCACTCTCTCACTATGATAAACTGAGACAGAAATACATTCACTCCATGATCATGTCTGAGCACAGACAAAAATAAGGCCACTGTGAAGACGACCAAATAACCAAATACTTCTCTCTCAGCTTATGAGAGACACTGCAGTTTCTTAACAATCACAGCTTCAACCACACTTCATTCTTCCTGCCTTCTCGATAAAAATTCAGATACCCAATCAGAATTGGCCTAGTTCCTGATACCACCATATCCAGAGCAAACTCCTGCCTCCTTGAACTCTCTCCAAAATCGTCTAACACCAGCTCAAATCCTATAATGTAAACCTCTCACACCTTCTCTCTGTGCTTTCCACCTATGTGTCCCCTTGATATGCAGTGTCCCTCAGTGCAACAAGCAGAGAAAAACCCAACTCAGTTTGACTTCAGGTGTATCCCTGGTAGTCTTTGGCACTAGATCACTGTCAAATGGAATCACATCTTTATTCCTGGCTTTTTTTTTTTTTTATAGACGGAGTTTTGCTCTTTTGCCCAAGCTCGAATGCAATCACCCAGTCTCAGCTCACTGCAGCCTCCACCCCCACCAGGTTCAAGCCATTCTCCTGCTTCAGCCTTGTGAGTAGATAGGATTACAGGCATGAACCACCATGCCCAGCTAATATTTGTATTTTTAGTAGAGACAGAGTGTTGCCATGTTGGCCAGGCTGGTCTCGAACTCCTGATCTCAGGTGATCCACCTGCTTCTGCCTCCCAAAGTGCTAGGATTACAGGTGTGAGCCACTGTGCCCAGCCTATTCCTGGCTTTAGTGGCCTTTAGGACAAGCAATCAACACGTACTTGGCAGCCCAGAGTTCTGTTTGTAGGCTCTTGCCATTGCTAAATTCATTGCTCGTTGTTATCTAGTATTTATCAATACTCATTTAAAAGCAGCAATACGAAGAACTGCCTGTAGCATACGTAATCCCTTTCTTCCTCTAACACCTTGAAACTCTAAGTTCTTGGATTAACTGAGGACTTGCTGTAGCCTAACTGAATTAAAATTAGGTAAAATCCTATGAGAGCGTTCAAAATACCTCATCACTTGGCCAGTGTGAAGATGTTGAAAATGCCATTCACTACATAAAGCAGTTTTAGAACTCTCAGGAGAAATGTATTTCTTTTGATAATATCAGAACAGTTTTACTTCTGAGCAATCAGTTTGTTTCCATTTTATATAGAGTGTGAACTGTATAACTGTAAAGTTTCCATTTTTAAGTTGATTTCTTGAAAAGCGAAGCCAAATCTGTAGCAAGACAAGCCTGCTCTCTGATGTTTGTTTCATTCCTGGCTCCCTTTCATGTATTTCTGTCATTGTTTTCCTTTCTCCCCATTGTCGAATTTGTTATCTTGCTTCGTTTTATGTACCTGTGTAAGCTGCCTGAAGTGCCTTTTAAAAAAAAAATGTTGGAAAGGCTGTGAAGAAAGAAAACTCAAGCCTGAAATGGTGTGGTACCAATTACAAAGCAGTGTACCCGTCTAGAAGAAGGTGAGAAGAGTGGAGAAGCATCCAGATCTGAGCTTTGGGGGCTGGGCGGATAAGGGACTATGTCAGGACATCAGAGGAGCAGAAATTAACAATGTATACGGGAAGTACAATGAGCAAGATGGGAAGGAACCTTGTCTGACGGTCACGTAAAGTTCATGCCAGCGAGACAAGCCTTAGAATGCAGAAGAGGAGAGGAAGATTGGAGAGAACCTAGAAAACAAGGAGTGACAGTCTAGGCTTGATGTAGGTCACATCTGTCTTTTCTGTGTGTCTAACAAACGCAACTGCTCTTGTCCCCACATTCAGGAGTCAGCAGTACAGGTGGCAGAAAGTATATTGTGTTAGTTTGCTAGGGCTGTCATAACGAAGTATCACAGACTGGGTGGCTTACCCGGCAGAAGTTTATTTCTTCACAGTTCTACAGGCTAGAAATCCAAAATCAAGGTGTCGGCAGAGT
The DNA here is from genome assembly GCA_963573385.1 of Cacajao melanocephalus. Taxonomy (NCBI): domain Eukaryota; kingdom Metazoa; phylum Chordata; class Mammalia; order Primates; family Pitheciidae; genus Cacajao; species Cacajao melanocephalus. The sequence continues at coordinate 141,798 of CAUYLG010046212.1, forward strand.
TGATTTCTTTTCAGGTCCCTCTCCTTTGTTTGTAGATAGACGTCTTCTCCCTTTGTTTTCATATGGTCTCCCTTCTCTGTGTGTCTGTGTCCTAATCTCTTCATTAAAGACACCAGTCATAGATTGGATTTGGGTTCACCCAAATGACCTCATTTACCTTAATTGCCTCTTTAAAGACTCTCTTTCCAAATACAGCCACATTCTGAGGGATTAGGGATTAGGACTTCAGCACATACATTTTGGAGGTGCTCAATTCATCCCACGACAGATACCCATAAAGGGCACAAGGCAGATGGCAGCTAATATCCAAGGAGAGGCCACATGGAAAATGCAATTTGTTTCTGTGAGATGCAGCACCTCCTGATGGAAGGAAGTTGGGAGAAATGAACATTTTCAAGAAGCATTGTCTATCTACCTTGCCCCCCTGAAAATCATCTAGTGCTTATCTTTTCCAAATACCTCTAATCAACAGCAGCAAGGGAGAAGGGTGAACTTTGGGCATAATGAAGATGACAAGAGAATTTTACTGACAGTGACTATGATAAAATCTGTGAACAATTTATAATTTTATCCTCAATACAATGAGTGATAAAGGACAGACACACAGTGACTCACAAGAGCCACGTCAATTCCACCATCACTAAGGCAGAGATAAGAATACACACAGTGTGACTGGGAAGAATCTTCTGATCTTACCTTCACTCTCTTCCACAGGCGCCACACTAATTCCCTCCTCTCTGTTCTAGTGACTTATCAGAAGAAGCTCACAGGTTTTGCTAACGTACCATCTCGGTATCTTTAACTGGGAATGCATCGGCTGAATTCTGTAAAAGCATACTTTGCTTATTCTCAATATTCTCTGCAAAAATAAAAAAATTGCTGGCTGCTTTTCACATGTTTTCAGTTAAAACTCCTGCTAGCCTGTGTGCTGCTGAGCCTCTCTTCCTCTCTAACCTGAGTTTGTGTGTGCTTCCTAAAAACAGCATTCTCTCCAAGGAAAAATACCCCTAATTTCTGGTAAAATCACCAAACTCCAGCCTGTTATGTGAATGGGAAGGAAATGTTACATTTTTTTCTAACAGGATGAATTACTTCCTGTTGTGGGTCCAATGAAAAATGAATCCCTGATTAGGGAGAAACACAGGGTCCATGACATTTTCAGTGCTAACTAGTAAATAAATATCTTCTTTCCAATTATAACTCCTCATATTATAATTTAGTCACTTCAATATTGAATTTGCTAGATAGCAATTAAATTCCCTTCTTGCCTTTATTGCAGTCCTTTCAAGTTAACTTTTGCTTTTTTATGTTACCCCATCCATGCAACATTTCATGAGTTGACTGCTATCCCTGAAGATTCTACCCATTGCAAGTTCAGTTGATTGAGGTTGCCCCCAGGTATTATTCTAAATGGATCTCTTTTTTTCCTAAGATAAAAACATTATTTGAATAGATGTCAGATCCAACTTGAGGAGGCTTAAGCTTGAGAAGGAGAAAATAATTGGAAGCTATAGAGTAAAAGGTTGAAAGTAAGAAAATTCTGGTTGTGGCATTCAAGGCAGATGAGTTTAGAAAAGGACTGAGGAGAGGAGGGTGGGTTGGGAGGCATTCACAGAACCCAGTCCTTGGGTGACACTTCAAGGGCTTGAATTCCCCAAAGCTGTGAGAAATGAAGGACCCTAGGAAAAACAGATCTTAAAAAGTGGCCACAGTAAAAGGAGAAAAGAAAATAGCTCAGCCAAAAGAATAGGACAAGGGCCATTGGGAAAGATGGCATCACCAAAGTTTTGAGGTAGAAAACTTTTAAGACCTTATAGCCCAAACTGCTTTAATTTTATGTATTTATATTGAGATGAAGTCTCACTGTGTTACTCAGGCTGCAGTGCAATAGTACGATCTTGGCTCACTACAAACTCTGCCTCCCAGGTTCAAGCGATTCCCCTGCCTCAACCTCCCCAGTAGCTGGGATTACAAGCATGAGCCATTATTGACAGTTCATTTTTCTATTTTTAGTAGAGATGGGGATTCACCATGTTGCCCAGGCTGGTCTTGAACTCCTGACCTCAAGTGATCTGCCTTCCGCAGCCTCCCACAGTGCTGGGATTACAGGCATGAGTCATCACACCCAGCCCCAAACTGCTTTAATTTAATTTTAAATGTGAATTCATGCTTCACTCTCTTCCACAGGTGTTGCAAAATCTTTGGTCCCAAACTCCATACCCCTGCACTAGGAGGGGCATCAGAATATACCAGCAAGGTCATGGAGCATAAGATAATCTTTACAGAAGCTATTTGCCTCCAAATATCTTTCTTTGAACTACTCTGTAACCTGATTAGCTTTCTAGCTTGTCTCCATTTTGGTACTGATGGGGTGAACAGCTGGGATTTATGTTGTCATTGAAACTGCTCAGCATCACCACCCACCTCCCTCCACTGAGTTGGTGGCACTGATTTAGTGACACTGGCCTTGTTGGCAGGAACACACAACTGCCAAAAGTCTCAAGAAATAAAAGTTCATAACTTTGCCCATCCAGAGGAGAGAAGGTAAAGCCAGGACACATACTAAAGTATTTTACCCTGACATTCTTCCTTCATCCCTTGCTAAGAAATCAATATCTGGCTTCGGGGAAGACCTTGCTTTTTGGAGCTCACGGTGTAAGGTCAGATTGGGCAGTGAGTGTTGAAAGATGAAAGGAGGCTTGCGACCAAGCAGACTGAGGAAGCCCACACAGCCTGCCTTAAATTCTAGTCCTGCCACTTTCCAGCTGCTCCGTGGGCCATTATTTAAATTCTCCGAGATTGAGTTTCCTCATCTCCACACACAAACACACACACACACACACACACACACACACACACACACACACACACTCCAAAACAAACAGAACAAAACAAAACACCAAGATGATAACACTTCCTTTGCAAGTTGTATAGGAGAAAAATACACAATCTTGATAATGTAGGAAATGCTTTGGAAACAGCAGTGACTACTGCCATTAAGAGAAATCATATTTCTTGACCATATTCTTTATGCCAGGCAATGGCCAAGCACTGTTGACATAAATTACCTCATTTAATCCCCATTTCTGCTTTATGCAATAGATACAGTTAACCTGGTTCAGACAGGTACAACTATTAGCCCAAAATTAATTGTCTAATATAGGCTGGCCTCAGCTGTCACCCCAGACCTGTTTTTCTCCACCGTTTCTTCTAGCAGATGACAAGTTTGTCCATCTTTCAAAGGCCCAGGCCGGGAGATTTTTCAAGGAACACTGTGGATCTCCCTAGACTTGTATGACTTTGCTGTGAACTGCCTATGTTGTTATTTTGGGGATAGTTAGGTCATTGCACATATTTAGTTGTACCTCAAAGGGAACTGGATGTATGTTTACATCAGGTTCAGTTATCCTCACTCTATGACAAGTGAAATCCTACTTTCAAGTTGTTGAGAACTCTGAGACCTCCTTGCCCTTTGATCAGAGGAGAATGGGTACCAGTATTTTAAGCTGCGTATTTGTCCACAGATAGTCAGGCTTGTCCAGATAAAAAGGACAAATGGTGTATGTGTATGCAAACACATATACATATAGAGATTCATTATGAGGAACTGACTCGTGTTTTTGGTGACAAAGTTCCATGATCTGCTGTCTGCAAGCTAGAGACTCAGGAAAGCCAGTGGTATAATTCCAGTTGATTCCAAAGGCCTGAGAAGCCCAGACGCTGATAGCGTAAATCCCAACCCAAGGGCAAAAGAAGACTGATGTGACAGCTCAAGCAGGCAGGCAGGAAGAAAAAGAGACACATTCCTCCTTCCTCTACTATTCAGGCCCTCAATGGATTGGATGTACCCACCCACGCTAGGGAGAGCAATTTACTTTACTCAGTCGACTGATTCAAATGCTCATCTCATCTGGAAACGCCCCGACAGATACACCCAGGAACACTGTTTATTCTAGGCTCCCCTGGTGCAGCCAAGTTGACACATAATATTAACCATCACAGTACAGAGAGAGATGTATGTGCAGATACAGGTGTGTGTGTGTGTGTGTGTGTGTATACACGTGTGTGTAATCACTGGAACACTTTATGGTGCACATACACGTGTGTGTGTGTGTGTCTGTGTATTTGTTTGCTGCTTAAGATTTTTCTTTTTCAAAACCAGGCACAGTGGATCATGCCTGTAATTCTAATCTTGGGCGGCCAAGGCGGGTGGATCACTTGAGCTCAGGAGTTTGAGACCAGCCTGGGCAACATGGCAAAACCCCATCTCTACCAAAAATACAAAAATTAGCTGGGCATGGTGGTATATGCCTGTGGTCCCAGCTACTTGGGAGGCTGAGGTGAGGTGGAAGGATCACTTGGGCCTGGGAGGCAGAGGCTGCAATGAGCCGAGATTGTACCACTGCACTCCAGCCTGGGTAATAAGAGGGAAACCCCATCTGAAAAGAAAAAAAACCATTTTCTTTTTCAGCACGAGATTCATGACCAACACTTTGGGATCCTTTCCCAAGTCAGAAGGTTCCCTGGACCCTCATTATTTCTTTGCTCCACTATTAATATATCCTTGCAATTTCCATGAGAAATGTCTTCCTGAGTTCCATATTCTGCAGCCAACTTCATTTTCTGCATATGAAGTTACCTAGTTCTTCTGACCAAAATACAGCTGAGACCTGCTTCTTCTGCTTCAAATGGAAAACGTAATTGCAATTAGTGTACTAGATTGACAAAAATAAATTTTAAGCCTAAAGAAGTCAAGTTTTGAACTTTGGCTTCTGGTGTTAGAACCCTCACTCACATCACCACATTCTGCTGCTTCTCAGTAATGCCAGCTAACTATCATTAGAAACAGTAGTGATCAGAAAGTAGAACAGAGGCTACCAGGGTGGGCTGGGGTGGGGTGGGGGTAGCGGGAAATGATTGCTGAATAGGTATAGAGTTTCTGTTTATGATAATAAAAAATTTGAAAATAGATAGCGGTAATGATTATACTATGTCATTTAATGCCACTGAATTGTGTACTTAAAAATTGTTAAATGTTATGTTTGTTGTTGGTGGTGGTGTTTTTTGTTTGAGACCAAATCTTGCTCTGTTGCCCAGACTGGAGTGTCGTGGCACAATCTTGGCTCACTGCGACCTCCACCTCCCAGGTTCAAGTGATTCTCCTGCCTCAGCCTCCCAAGTAGCTGGGATTACAGGCGCATGCCACCATGCCCGGCTAATTAATGCATCTTTAGTAGAGACATCATTAAACCCCATGTTGGTCAGGCTGGTCTCGAACTCCTGACCTCAAGTGGTCCACCTACCTCGACCTCCCAAAGTGCTGAGATTAAGGTGTGAGCCACTGTACCTGGCCAAATGTTATGCTATGCTTACATTATGTGTATTTTACCACAATAAAAAGGACACCAAAACAAAAAAAAAAAGAAAGAAAGAATAATTACTTGTTTTCCAATTACGTTTTTAAAGCCTCAGTCTCCCCATCTGTAAAAAGGGTGACAATAACACCTACCTTCAAAAATTGCTGTGATAATTAAACTCTAATATATGGAAAGCACCTTGCTTGGTATATAAGTCCATTGTGGTGCTTGGCCTATGTTCATTGACTTTCCTTTGCCCAATGCTAATACAGGTTGAGCACCCAAAATTCAAAAATGAAAACTCCAAAATGTTCCAAAATCTGAAAGGATCCTTTAAGGAAATACTCATTTCAGATTTGGGATTTGCAGATTTGGGATGTTCAACCTGTAAGTATAACGCAAATATTCCAAAATCTGAAAAAAAACCTCAAAACCCAAAATACGTCTGCTTCTAAGTATTTCAGAGAAGGGACACTCAGCCTGTATCTCCATTTGTTTATACTTACTGGGCTCAGCTAGAGGAACTGGGAAATGTGTGCGCTAACGGGAAGCTTCTCTGTTATTTAAAAGTGGCAGCACACTATCTGAAAATCCCTAACACTTAATAGGTGCATAATGAATGTTTGTTCAACTAAATTGGATTGAATAGATGATAGACCACAAGGGAGCCAGAGAAGAATGAGGATGTACTGCTCTGACACGGTTCCTGATGCATGTGTCAGGGACTGTCAATCCATAGGGGATATAAACAGCATTTGTTGTTGATGAGCCAGCTATGTTGTGGTACACTTGATTACATTCCAGATTTAGGCTGTTTTTTAAAAGCTGCTTTTTTTATGTGCAGTTTTACTACCTTGAACAACTGGAGCCAATGGGAAATTGGTGTTTGGGGGACCATCTGTAATGAAGAAAATTGCGGTAATAGGTACAAAAAGCAGATTCAAAGGCCACAAGTTACGTAATCCCCAGTTTAGGTGATGTAAATTAAAATCTGAAAAATGGAAATAGGCATTGATTGGACTCCCCTTTCATGTTTAAGGCTGCATGGAGTCTGTTATAGGAATAATCATTATAATTATGTAATTTAAGTTACACTGCGTTTAAATTCAGAGCAAGAAACATAAAACTTTATTCCATAAGTATACAACTTCTAGAGGTATACAATAATTTTGTTTTATATTTTTGTAGGTTAAGTGAGGAAGACAGGGTTGAGTGAAAGAAGAAAAGGGAATAATAAGGCAAGAGAGAGACATAAGAGAAAAACCAGGCAAGGATAAGTCAGATGGAGGACCAAGAAAATGAAGAAACCCACATAAGAAAGAGACATAAATAGAGAAAGAAGGACTTGCATAGGAGACATGCTTGAAAGAAAGAAGTTCTTGCGCCCAGGAGTTCAAGGTTGCCATGAGCTATGATGACACCCTGGACTCCAGCCTGGGTGATAGAGTGAGACTCCACATCTAAAGAGACAGAAAGAAGAAAGAAAAGAAAAGAAAAGAAAAGAAAAGAAAAGAAAAGAAAAGAAAAGAAAAGAAAAGAAAAGAAAAGAAAGGAAAAGAAAAGAAAAGAAAAGAAAAGAAAGAGAAAGAAAGAAAGAAAGAGAGAGGAAGGGAGGAACGGAGAAAGGAAGGAAGGAAGGGAGGGAGGGAGGAATAGAGGGAAAGAAGGAAAGAAAGGAAAGAAAAGAAAGAAGGAAGGAAGGAAAGAAGGAAAGAGAGAAAAGTTAAGAGAGAGAGAGAGGAAGGGAGAGAGGGAGAGCGAGAAGGAAGAGGATGGAGGGAGGGAAGAAAAAATTTTTTGCTTTTTTTTAAATTTTATTTTTTATTCTTGCTGTCCTTTGTCACCAGGTAAATGTATTCAGTATTTCTGGGCCCCTGGGGCTTTATACTATCATACTGCCATCAAAACCTCACCTTATTTTTGATAGAGACCATTTTATACGGGGAAAACTCTGGGCCCAAGAATCTATTTCCAGCCCTGCCACTTTATGGCTCTGTGTCTTCCTTCCTCCCCAGTCACACGAGGATTCAAACACTGACATCACAGGGCTGTTGTAAGGCTTAAATGAGAAAAAAACTTTGAAAAGTGCTTTTGGCAACTATGGGACTTCAGCCCTCTTTGCCAAGGTTTTATTCTGATCAAAGAGCGCTAAGCCTGGGTCTCAGTGTTCAGTACAAAACTTGCTGTCTGGGTGCTCCTTCTTGCTTGAGTGCCTGTTCTTATCTTGATGACCCTCTCCCAAGGAAAAGACATTGAATTTGAAACCCAGCAATTCTTAGCTCCTGTTCAGATTGCTTTTCTCCATGTAGCAAAATGCTAGTTATTTGTTGTATCTTCAACCACCAACATAAAATAGGAAAAAATGATCTGTGACTACTTAGCTCAAAATGTATTAACTAAAAATCCCTGCTTTCCGGAATCTTATATGGAAAGTGTAATCCACCCATAATGACATCATGTTACCAACTACGTAATGAGATCTTCCTACAGCTGACCCATTGGTATTAAATAAATACTGGGGTGGACCAGGGAGATGCCATTAATACAGCCTCCTGGCTTCACAGGCATTTTGCAAAGCACATTTCAACAATCTCCTTTATTGCCTTCTACAGCTCCCGAGCTGCTACATTATGCATTGTCATGCAGTACTTTATGAAGTTATATGCGCCAATATGTAACCCAGCATTTTGTTTTTGAAAGAGCAACACTGAGGTGCATCAGCTCAACTAAACAGAGTCTCCTATCAAGACTGATGCATCTTGCAGTAGCTGCCTCTTTACATTCCAGGACAAACTGAGAAAGTGGAAGCTGGCTCCAGATCAGATGGAAACTATCTTTGGTTATGTACAAAACACTCACATCCTTGTTTCATTATCACTTCAAAACAGCCAAGCAATTTGAGCAATGTTAAATCCTTTTATCAGATGAGGAAACTCAAGACAGAGAGGTTAAGCCATTTGTACTTGGTCACACAGTGTCAGAAACCAGAATTCAAATGCACAGGTTTCGTTGGTTAAGAAGTAATTTGTCAAAATAGCAACAAAGTGAGACCTCCACATTTAGAAAAAATAGAAAAAAATAGCCAGGTGTCAGGTACGTGCCTGTGGTCCCAGCTACTCAGGATGCTGAGGTGGGAGCGTCACTTGAGGCTGGGAGGTCAAGGCTGGGGTGAGCCGCGATCGTACCACTGCACTCCAATCTGAATGACAGAGCAAGACCCTGTCTCAAAAAAAAAGTAACCTGCCAAAACACATATATGAACACATCTTTTATTTTATGTTTAATCACCACACCACAGTCAACCAACCTACTTGCATTCGTAAGTCACAAGTACGCCTATGTTCCCCAACTTTCGTCAGCTCTTAGGAAACACAGCGTATTCCAAGCCTTCACTAACAACTTTCCTTACATTTCATGACCTCCAAAGATCTTGAAGATAGAATATGTCAAAGGTTCTGTTGCCTTTTCTCTTTCTTTCTTGGCACCGGGCAGGGACCTTGTTCAGGCGCAGGCTAACCCAGCAGTACTTGCCACCCATACCGCAAATAAAGCAGACGAACAGAGAACTGACCACTGAGGTTTTATCATGGAAACAGTGTTCTCAAACATCAATCACAGAACTGTACCTGGGGGACGTGAGCTGAAAGGATAAGACAAATAACCTCCTAAAATCATTCACCTTTGTTCTCATGAAATGGTTGACAAAGAATGACATCGATTAAAGCGATTTAAAACTGGCATGCTACAGTTGTCCTACAAACTATTCTGAAAACTGGTTTTCATGAAAATGGACAGAAGATCATGGAAAATGGAGGTGAACAGGACCTGGGACAGAAGCATTCCAAAAACTTGTTTAGTCCCCAAAACTCATCAGCCCAATTACCATATGTTTTACTTCATTCCCATCTTCAAGCCAGGAGTCCCATATCTAATGGTGAATTAGTGTCCTCCTGGGAGCTTTTAAAAATGCAGATGATCAGATCCAAAGAATAAGGCTCTTTGTGGAGTGGGCTTAGGAACTGGTATTTGACTTTCACTTATAATTAGTTCATTCCATTGCTGACAGTCGAACCAACTCTCTTAATGGAGATTGTCATACAAGGCAATTTACAAGAAGGAAAATAAAAGCCCTCTGCAATTTAAATCAAGTTCCTTGCAGTCTGAAATGCTTCTGGGCGGTCAGGAGGCTGGTCTTCTGCAGCAGGGCAGCATGAGCTTCTCAGTACACTTCACCCCTTCTACCAAGTCTCACCAGCCCCTTGTTTACCTTTAACATCTTTTCTGTGTAAGGAAATGCAATTATTTTGTAGTGTAACATTTCCATTTGTATTCTGGACTAAGGAGGCAACAGCCGGGTGCCAGACAAACCTATCACAAGAGAGTTCCCTGAGCTTCTCTTTTTCTTCACATGTGGGTGCCACAGCTGAGGCTCAAACTCAACAATAAAAGATCAACAATAAAAGAAGGACAGAGAACAATTTAATTCACATCCCATTCGCAAAGCTAAGTTGTTGCTTGAGTAAGCAGAGGCTCCTGGCTGGCTCCTCTTTGTGAAACAGATATATCAAATAACGTTTGCAGAGCACTTTATTTTCCAAACTGTTTTTCTTTTCATTGCTGTCTCACCTAAGCATCAGAATACCCCAGAGAAGTAGCTGTTACTTCCTCCATATAACCTATAGAGACTGACGACAAGTTAAATGACCTACCCAAGGTCACAGAACAAGGAAATGAAACAGACAGGTCTTCTGACTTCAAGTCTTTTTATGCAATTGTCCTGCCTTTATAATGACCTAATAAATATTGCTGAATGAATAAATGAAATGGTAGATGGAGAGATGACCTTTTATGAAACAAACACAATGGTAAAAATTCAAATTAACTTTAATATATGCTATTGGATATAACCAAGGAAGATGTCAAAACTTAAATAAAAACTCTGGAAATGGACTGCCAGACAGAAACCCAAAGTGTGAATTTGCTAGCTGATCTTATCATGGTAAGACTCTGAAACGACATGGCCTGAGTCTGAATCCCAGATCTACAGCTTACTAGCTTTGCAACCAAGAGCAAGTTACTCAACTGCATTCTGACTCAGTTTCTTTGTCCACAAAATGAAAGTAATAATAACAAGTGTTCTAACTTACAGAGTTGGTTAAGGATTTTTAAAATTAAACATATTTAATGGATTTAGAATTGTGCCTGGCACACAATAAGTTATCATGTATTTCTTTGACATTAATGAAAATACTGGCGGATTTCTGGCAAGACGATCAAATAGGAATAGCTCTGGTGTACCGCTCCTAGCAAGAACTATGCAGAAGGCAGGTGATCTCCGCATTTCCAGCTGAGGTTCCTGGTTCATCTCACTGGGACTGAGTAGACAGTGGGTGCAGCCCAAGGAGGGCAAACTGAAGCAAGGTGGGGTGTCACCTCACCCAAGAAGCACAAGGGGCCGGAGAACTCCCTCTCCTTGCTGAAGAAAGCCATTAGGGACTTTTCCTGGAACTCTGGCTCAGATACTGCACTTTTTCCACGGTCTTCACCACCTGCAGACCAGGAGATTCTCTTTGGTACCTACAACACCAGTGCCCTGAGTTTTCAGCACAAAACTGGGCAGCCATTTGGGAAGACACCAAGCTAGTTGCAACAGTTGTTTTTTTTTTTTTTTTTTTTTTTTCATACCACAGTGGTACCTGGAATGCCAGTGAGACAGAACCACTCAATCCCCTGAAAAATGGGGCTGAAGCCAGGGAGCAAGGTGATTTGGCTTGAGGGATCCCACCCCCATAAAGACCAGCAAGCTAAGATCTACTGGCTTGAAATTCTTGCAGCCAGCGCAGTCTGAGCTTGCCCTGAGACTTTCGAGCTTGGTGGGGTGAGGGGCGTCCACCACTGCTGAGGCTCAGGTAGGCAGTTTTAACCTGGCCTGTGTAAACAAAATCGGGAGGAAATTTACACAGCCACCCGGTGGAGCCCACAGCAACTCAGCAAGTCCTCTGTTGTCAGACTGTGTCACTAGACTCCCTCCTTGCTGGGCAGGGCATCTCTGAAAAAAGGCAGTAGCCCAACTGGGAGTTATAAATAAAGCCCCCACCTTCCTGAGACAGAGCACCTGGGAAAAGGGGTGGTTATGGGTTCAGCTTCAACAGACTTAAACATCCCTGCCCAGCAGCTCTGCAGGGAGCAATGCATCTCTAAGCACAGTGCTTGAGCTCTGATAAGGAACAGACTGCCTCCTCAAGTAGCTCCCCTGACCCTCATGTATTCTGACTGGGAGATACCTCCCAGCAGGGGCTGACAGACACCTCATACAGGAGAGCTCTGGCTGGCATCTGGCAGGTACCCTTCTGGGACGTGGCTACCAGAGGAAGGAACAGGCAGCAGTCTTTGCTGTTCTCTGCCCCGGCGGGTGATTCCCAGGCAAGCAGCGTCTGGAATGGACCTTGAGCGGGCATGAGCAGTCCTGCAGCAGAGAGGCCTGACTGTTAGAAGGAAAACTAACAAACAGAAAGAAATAGTTTCAACATCAACAGAAAGGATGTCCACTCAGAGATCCCGTCAAAAAGTCACCAGCTTCAAAGACCAAAGTTAGATAAACCCATGAAGATGGGAAGAAACCAGTGAAAAAAGGCTGAAAATTCCAGAAATCAAAATGCGCCTCTTCTCCTCCATAAGGATTACAACTCCTCACCAGCAAAGGCAACAAAACTGGATAGAGAATGAGTCTGACGAATTGACAGAAGTAGGCTTCAGAAAGTGAGTAATAACCAACTTCCCTGAGCTAAAGGAGTATGTTCTAACCCAATGCAAGGAAACTAAGAACTGTCAAAAGAGGTTAGACGAAATGCTAACTAGAACAACCAGCATAGAGAAGAGCATAAACGACTTGTTGGAGCTGAGAAAAACAGCATGAGAACTTTGCAAGGCATACACAAGTTTCAACAGTTGAGTCTATCAAGCAGAAGAAAGGATATTAGAGATTGAGGATCAACTCAGTGAAATAAAGTGAGAATGTAAGATTAGAGAAAAAAGAGTGAAAAGAAATGAACAAAGCCTCCAAAAAATATGGGATTATGTGAAAAGACCAAATCTATGTTTCATCGGTACACCTGAAAGTGACGGGGAGAATGAAACCAAGTTGGAAAACACTCTTCAGGATATTATCCAGGAGAACTTCCCCAACCCAGCAAGGCACGCCAACATTCAAATTTAGGAAATACAGAGACCACCACAAAGATACACTTCAAGAAGAGTACACATAATTGTCAGACTCACCAGGGTTGAAATGAAAAGAAAAAATGCTAAGGGCATTCAGAGAGAAAGGTCGGGTTACCCACAAAAGGAAGCCCATCAGACTCATAGCAGATCTCTTGGCAGAAATCCTACAAGCCAGAAGAGAGTGGGGCCCAATATTCAATATTCCTAAGGAATTTTCAACCCAGAATTTCGTATCCAGCCAAACTAAGCTTCATAAGCCAAGGAGAAATAAAATCCTTTATGGGCAAGCAAATGTTGACAGATTTTGTCATCACCAGGCCTGGTTTACAAGAACTCCTGAAGGAAGCATTAAACATTGAAAGGACCAACCAGAACCAGCCACTGCAAAAACACACCAAATTGTAAAAACCATCAACACTATGAAGAAACTGCACCAACTAATGGGCAAAACCACCAGCTAGCATCAAAATGGCAGGAAAAATTCACACATAACAATATTTACCTTTAATGTAAATGAACTAAATGCCTCCATTAAAAGACACAGACTGGCAAATTGGATAAAGAGTCAAGACCCATCAGTGTGTTGTATTCAGGAGACCCATCTCATGTGTAAAGGCATACACAGGCTCAAAATAAAGGGACAGAGAAAAATTTACCAAGCAAATGGAGAGCACCAGAAAGCAGGGGTTGCAATCTTAGTCTCTGATAAAACATGTTTTAATCCAAAAAAGATCAAAAGAAACAAACAAGGGTATTACATAATGGTAAAGGGATTAATGCAACTAGAAGAACTAACTATCCTAAATATATATGCACTCAATACAAGAGCACCCAGACACATAAAGCAAGTTCTTAATGACCTATAAAGAGACTTAGACTCCCACACAATCATAGTGGGAGACTTTAACATCCCACTGTCAATATTAGACAGATCAATGAGACAGAAAATTAACAAGGATATCTAGGACTTGAACTCGGATCTGGACCAAGGAGACCTAATAGACATCTACAAAACTCTCCACCCCAAATCCACAGAATATACATTCTTCTCAGCACCACATCACACTTATTCTATAACTGACCACATAACTGGAAGTAAACAACCCCTCAGCAAATGGGAAAGAATGGAAATCTTAACAAATAGTCTCTCAGACCACAGTGCAATCAAATTAGAACTCAGGATTAAGAAACTCACTCAAAACTGCACAACCACATGGAAACTAAACAACCTGCTCCTGAATGACTACTGGATAAATAATGAAATAAAGGCAGAAATAAAGATGTTCCTTGAAACCAATGAGAACAAAGATACAACCAGAATCTCTGGGACAGATTTAAAGCAGTGTGTAGAGGTAAATTTATAGCACTAAATGACCACAAGAGAAACAAGGAAAGATCCAAAATGACACACTAATGTCATGATTAAAAGAGCTAGAGGAACATGATCAAACAAATTCAAAAGCTAGCAGAAGACAGGAAATAACTAAGATCAGAACAGAGCTAAAGGAGATAGAGACACAAAAACCCTTCAAAAAATGAATGAATCCAGGAACTGCTTTTTAGAAATAGATAGGCCACTAGCCAGACTAATAAAGAAGAAAAGAGAGAAGAATCAAATAGATGTAATAAAAAATGATAAAGGGGATAGCACCACTGATCCCACAGAAATACAAACTACCATCAGAGAATACAATAAATACCTATATCCAAATAAACCAGTAAATCTAGAAAAAATGGATAAATTCCTGGACACTTACACCCTCCCAAGACTAAATCAGGAAGATGTCGAATCCCTGAATAGACCAATAACAAGGTCTGAAATTGAGGTAGCAATTAATAGCCCACCAACCAAAAAAAGGGACAGGACTAGACAGGTTCACAGCCTAATTCTACCAGAGGTACAAAGAGGAGCTAGTATCATACCTTCTGAAACTATTCCAAACAATATGAAAAGAGGGAATCCTCCCTAACTCATTTTATGAGATCAACATCATCCTGATACCAAAACCTGGCAGAAATGCAACTAAAAAACTTAATTGCAGGCCAATATCCATGATGAACCTCGATGAAAAAATTCTCAATAAAATACTGGTAAACCGAATCCAACAGCACATCAAAAAGCTTATCCATCACTATCAAGCTGGCTTCATCTCTGGGATGCAAGGCTGGTTCAACATACACAAATCTATAAACATAATCCATCACATAAACAGAACCAAAGACAAAAACCACATGATTATCTCAATAGATGCAGAGAAGGCCTTCAACAAATTCAATGGCCCTTTATGCTAAAAACTCTCGATAAACTAGGTATTGATGGAACATACTTGAAAATAATAAGAACTATTTATGACAAACCTACAGCCAATATGATACTGAATGGACAAAAACTGGAAGCATTCCCTTTGAAAACCGGCACAAGACAAGGGTGCCCTCTCTCACCACTCCTATTCAATATAGTATTGGAAGTTCTGGCCAGGGTAATCAGGCAAGAGAAAGAAATAAAGGATATTCAAATAGGAAAAGAGAAAGTCAAATTGTCTCTATCTGCAGACAACATGATTGTATATTTAGAAAATTCCATCATCTCAGCCACAAATCTCCTTATGTTGTTAAGTAATTTCAGCAAAGTCTCAGGATACAGAATCAGTGTGCAAAAATCACAAACATTCCCTTAACACTAGTAGCAGACAAACAGAGAGTCAAATCATGAATGAACTCCTATTCACAATTGCTACAAAGAGAAGAAAAAAAATTCCTAGGAATACAACTAACAAGGAACATGAAGGACCTCTTCAAGAAAAACTACAAACCACTGTTCAAGGAAATAACAGAGGACACAAATGGATGGAATAACATTCCCTGCTTATGGTTAGGAAGAATCAATATCATGAAAATGGCCATACTGCCAAAAGTAATTTATAGATTCAATGCTATCCCCATCAAGCTTCCATTATCTTTCTTCACAAAATTGGGAAAAACTACCTTAAATTTCATATGGAACGAAAAAAGAGCCTGCATAGCCAAGACAATCCTAAGCAAATAAAACAAAGCTGGAGGCATCATGCTACCTGACTTCAAACTATACTACAAGACTACAGTAATCAAAACAACATGTTACTGATATCAAAATAGAGATATAGACCAATGGAACAGAACAGAGGCCTCAGAAATAATGCCACACTGAATCTGATCTTTGACAGATCTGACAAAAACAAGCAATTGGGAAAGAATTACCTATTTAATAAATGGTGTTGAGAAAAATGGCTAGCCATATGCAGAAAGCTGAAACTGGATCCCTTCCTTACACCTTATACAGAAATTAACTCCAGATGGATTAAAGGTTTAAACATAATACCTAACACCATAAAAATCTTAGAAGAAAACCTAGGGAATACCATTCAGGACATAGGAATGGAAAAAAACTTTATGATAAAAACACCAAAAGCAATTGCAACAAAAGCCCAGATAGGCAAATGAGCTCTAATTAAGAGCTTCTGTACAGCAAAAGAAACTATCATTAGAGTAAACTGGCAAACAACAGAATCGGAAAAAATTTTTCAATCTACGCATCTGACAAAGGGCTAATATCCAGAATCTGCAAAGAACTTAAGCAAATTTACAAGAAAAAAACAACCTCATCAAAAAGTGGGCAAAGGATATGAACAGACACTTCTGAAAAGAAGACGTTTATGCAGCCAAAAAACATACAAAAAAAGTCTCATCATCACTGGTCATTAGAGAAATGCAAATCAAAATCACATTGAGGTACCATCTCATGCCAGCTAGAATGGTGATCATTAAAAAATCAGGAGACAACAGATGCTGGAGAGAATGTGGAGAAATAGGAATGCTTTTACACTGTTGGTAGGAGTGTAAATTAGTTCAACCATTGTGGAAGACTGTGGCACTTCCTTAAGGATCTACAACTAGAAATACCATTTGACCCAACAATTCCATTACTGGGCATACACCCAAAAAATTATAAGTCATCCTATTATAAAGACGCATGCACGTGCATGTTTATTGTGTCACTGTTCACAATAGCAAAGACTTGGAACCAATCCAAATGCCCATCAGTGATAGATTGGATAAAGAATGTGTGGCACTTATACACTGTGGAATACTATGCAGCCACAAAAAGGATGAGTTCATGTCCTTTGCAGGGACATGGATAAAGCCGGAAATCATCACTCTCAGCAAACTGACACAAGAACAGAAAACCAACCACCACACGTTCTCACCGAGAAGTGGGTGTTGAACAACGAGAACACACAGATACAGGGAGGGGAACATCATGTACTGGGGCCTGTCGGGGTTGGAGCGCTAAGGGAGGGGCAGCAGGAGGGATAGCATTAGGAGAAATACCTAATGTAGATGACGGGGTGATGGATGCAGCAAACCACTATGGCATGTGTACACCTATGTAACAAACCTGCATGTTCTGCTCATGTACCCCAGAACTTAAAGTACAATAATAATAAAATATTTCCTCATATATAATCCACTCTCAGTTGTCCACATGTGTTTTATTCACTAGGTTTTAGGTTTTAATTGGGGCTGGTTTGGTACCTTCCACATACAGAGATCTATTACCTCAACAGTTAACTGCCCTTGGGAAAAGAGAGGGAACTCACATCTGCAGAGCAAGTACCACGTGTCGGACAGCAGGCCAGATACTTTATACACACCATCTTACTTAATTCTCACACCACCACCACCAAGCAGCTATTATTATCCCCATTTTACAGATGAGAAAAAATCTAAGACTCAGATGTAAATAAACTCTAGCTGGTGAGTGATGAAGGGAAGATTAAATTAAGCCTCTTTCCTGAGCTCTTGCTCTTTCAGACTGTCTCTTGTTCAATATGAATATGAATATGATTCTTACTAAATTCAAACTACATTAGCTGGATGTGGTGGTGTGCACCTGTAGTCCCAGCTACTGAAAGGCTGAGGTGGGAAGACTGCTTGAGCCCAGGAGTTCAAGGCTGCAGTGAGCTATGATGATGTCACTACACTCCAGCCTGAGTGACAGAGACCCCATCTCTAAAAAATACATATACACAAGTTAACAAAATTCAAACTACAACTACTTGCCTTACACACTAATCATGCAGTACATCACACCTAGCTGCAGCCCCAGGGGCAAATTCTGATGACCTTTAGGAACCACTTCTTGGAAAATCAAAGGGCAAAGGAAAATCAACCACTCTGTCAAGCCACCATCAAACCAATGCTACTCAGCAGCAAAAGTGTGCCCTGTGCTGCAACATGTAAAGTACTGGAATAATAATAATAATAATGTGTACCTTAGAAGGTAGTTGTGCTGATAGTGATTAATTGCTCCCAACACACAGTAAGCACCCAATAGATACTGGCTATGAAAGGCAGTTCAGGCCTGGAGTGGAGGCTCATGCCTGTAACCACAGCACTTTGGGAGGCCAAGGTCAGTGGATCAGGAGGTCAGGAGATCCTGGCTACCACATGAAACCCTGTCTCTACTAAAAATATAAAAAAACTTGCCAGACGTGGTGGCGAGCACCTGTAGTCCCAGCTACTCAGGATGCTGAGGCAAAAGAATTGCTACAACCCAGGAGGCAGAAGTTGCAGTGAGCAGAGATCGCGCCACTGCGCTCCAGCCTGGGTGACAGAGTGAGATTTTTTGTCTCAAAAAAAAAAAAGAAAAAGGCAGTTCAAATAATGTTTAAGAGCATGAACTTGGGGCTGGGTGGCTCACATGAACTCGTGGTGGCTCATGCCTCTAATCCCAACACTTTGGGAGGGTAAGACAGAAGGATCACTTGAGTCCAGGAGTTCAAGACCAGCCTGGGCAACATGGCAAGACCCCATCTCTATGAAAGAAAAGAAATTAGTCAAGCATGGTAGCATGACCCGTGATCCCAGCTACTCAGGAGGCTGAGGCAGGAAGATTGTTTGAGCCAGGGAGTCAAGGCTGCAGGGAGCCATGCTCATGCCACTGCACTCCAGCCTGGGCAACAGAGGAAGACCCTGTCTCTAAATAAATAAATAAATAACTATGACCTTGGAAGCCAGATTGTCCATATTCAAATCCTGACTATGTCACTTAGCAGTAGGGAGACCCTGGACAAGCACTGAATTTATCTGTGTCACAGTTGCTCAACTATAAATTGAGGATAGCAATAGTATATACCTGAAAGGGTGTCATAAGGATTAAATAAGCTAACAGAGATGAAGCCCACCCTGAGAAATAGTAAATGCTGTATAACTGTTGGTTTTTATTATTAACATTAAGAAAATGTGGGGTTGCATTGAAGAAAAATGGGTTGGTGAAATGTGGAAAAGTAGGCATCTACATATATTATTGGCTGGATTTTATACCCGCACAATGTTTGAGAGGGTGATTTGACAATATTCAGCAATATTTTATTAATAAATGTGTGTACACCTTCTGATTTGTCAATTCCATGCAAAAATATAAACTACAGCAGTATGAGAGAGAGAGAGAGAGAGACTCTGTGTGTGTGTGTGTGTGTGTGTGTGTGCGTGTGTCGAAGGAAGCAACCAGGAGTAAGAACGAATTCCATTCATCTAATAAGAATATCCATCAGAAACCTATAAAATAATATTCTTAATTTGAAAAATACTAGAAAATCCCCTTAACATCAGAAACAGAACAAGGATACCCACTATCATTTCTTCTAGTTGATATTACACCAAAGACCAAGCCATCTGCACGGAGAAGAAAAATAAGTAAGGATTGGAAAGAAAGACTGAAAGCTGCCACGAAGTCCATATAAGGTGATTACCTACATAAAACTCAATAGAATCTGTTGAAATGTATTATTACTGAAATTAAGAAGACAGCTAAATAGGGTAGCTAGGAGACTAATGTAAAAATTTTAATTTCATTTCTATATACCAGAAACAAACAGATAACATAACTTTTTAAAGATATATTAATTATATCCTAGTCTATAACAAATTATTCCAAAATTTATTAACTTAAAACAGGAAACAAGCAAGCCTCAATACTCTCCATGGGGAGCGCTCTATAGGGCTGCTTGATTATCCTCATGACATAGCACTGCCTTCTTGCAAAAGAGTGATCTGAGAAAGAGAAAGAAGAAAGCCAAAACCACAGTACATTTTATGATGTCATTTTAAAATTACTTGTGCTTTATTTTATTCCTTAGCAGTAGCACGTCACTAAGTTTATCCCACACGTAACAGGAGGAGAATTAAGCCTTTTTTTTTTTTTTTTTTTTGCCTGCCAGGAACTGAAAGAAGGAAGCACCAATTTTTAAAGGGAAGAATTTCAAAGAATGTGTGAACGTATTTTAAAACCATCAGGAATGTCATACACAATACCAGAAAAATTTTAAGTTACTTAGAAATAAATCGAATGAAAGTTGTTCAAAACCTTAAAGAGAAAAATTTTAAAACTTTAGTGAAAGATATTAAAGAAGACTTAAATAAATGCAGAGATACATGATACATATAAGCAATTCTTCCAAATGAATATAATAATTCAATTTAATTCTAAGTTCCCAACAGATTTTTAAAAAATGTTTGAAACTTGAAAAGTAGATTCTGGGCTGAGTGCAGTGGCTCACACCTGTAATCCCACACTTTGGGAGGCCAAGGTGGGCAGATCACTTGAGGTCAGGACTTCAAGACCAGCCTGGCCAACACAGCAAAACCCTGTCTCTACTAAAAATACAAAAATTAGCCGGGCGTTGTGGTATATGCCTGCAGTCCCAGCTACTGGGGAGGCTGAGGTGGGAGGATGACTTGAACTTAGGAGGCAGAGGTTGCAGTGAGCAGGGATCATGCCACTGCATTCCAGCTTGTGTGACAAGTGCAAGACTCTGTCTCAAAAAGGAGGAAAGAATAGATCCTGAAGCTTTTATGGAAATATTCCAAGGTCTAAGAATAGAAAACAAGCTCTGGAATGAGAAACAGTACAAGATTGAAGACTTCTTATAAAGCTTGGTATCAATGGCTATTAAAAGAGTGTGGAATTGCCTCAGGAACAGACAAACTGAGTAATGGCATAGAAGAGAGAACCAACCAGACACAGACCGAGACAACTATAGAAATTCAATATATGCTAGAAACAGAATCGCAAATTACTTGGAGCCGAGCATACTATTTAATAAATACTACTCAGACAACTAGTTATCCATGGAAGTAAAAAGTAAAATTGTATCCATATCTCAGCCATATCTTCAGATCAATAGATTCCAGATAAATTTTAAACTTAAATGTAATGGGAAATTATAAATGTTGCCAAAGAAAATATAAGGATATATCCTTGTGACCTTATAGGAGGGCTTCCTAAGCAGACATAAAAAGTGCTAGCCATAAAAATGATTGATAAATTTAACTACATAGTACTCAGCATATTACTCAGTATTGTCCTGGAGTTATGAGCAAATTCACAAGACCAGAAAATAAAACAATCTGTGTAAACATTTAAAAAGTAGAGATGGGCCAGGCACAGTGGCGCACGTCTGTAATCCCAGCACTTTGGGAGGCCGAGGCAGGTGGATGGATCACCTGAGGTCAGGAGTTTGAGACCAGCCTGACTAACATGGTGAAACCTCATCTCTACTAAATAAAAAAATTAGCTGGGTGTGGTGGTGCATGCCTGTAATCCCAGCTACTTGGGAGGCTGAGGCGGGATGATCACTTGAACCTGAGAGGCAGAGGTTGCAGTGAGCCAAGATCGCGCCATTGCACTCCAGCCTGGGCAACAAAAGTGAAACTCCATCTAAAAATAAAAATAAAAAATAAAAAGTAGAGACAAAACTCTATTGATATGATGATTTCATTTCCAGGAACCCTAAAAACTCTAATTAAAAAAGAAAAATGTCTAGAATAAGAAATTTGATCAATGGCTAAATACAAGATAAATATATAATGATAACTAACTTTTATTTATACTATCAGTAAGACCCATGAAATGGAAATGGGAAGCTGGGTGTGGTGGCTCATGCCTGTAATCCCAACCCTTTGGGAGGCCAAGGCAGGTGGATCACTGGAGGTCAGGAGTTCGAGACCAGCCAGGCCAGTAGTGTGAAACCTCATCTCTACTAAAAATAGAAAAATTAGCCAGGTATGGCGGTAGGCACCTGTAATCCCAGCTGCTTGGAAGGCTGAGGCAAAAGAATCGCTTGAACTCAGGAGGTAGAGGTTACAATGAGCTGAGATCTCTCTGGTGCACTCCAGCCTGGGCAACAGAGTCAGACACTGTATCAAAAAAAAAAAAAGAAAGAAAGAAAGAAAGAAAGAAAGAAAGAAAGAAAGAAAGAAAGAAAGAAAGAAAGGAAAATGGGAGATGTTTCATTTACAAAGACAAAGTGAGTAAAATACTTCAGGAGCAATTTAACAAGGCAGGCTTAGGACTTCTGTAAGTAAGTCTATCAAATATTGCCAAAAGTCATAAAATAAGATCTGACCTAATGAAAAGACAGACCGCTCTAGAAAGTTTCTCTACATTCATATTTGGGTAAAATTTTTAAACAGGGGAATCGCCTTGGTCTATTTGGAGAAAAATTCACAATGCATGTGAGCTGGCATTTGCATTCAGCTATTCAACAAATATTTCCTACTTACTAAGTGCTAGGCTCTGGACTACACATAAATAATAATCTAGACTTGGTCTGTGTTCCCAAAAAGCTAACAATAATTGAGTAATAATGGAAGATAAGGTTTAAAAATTACAAAACATAAGGGTTAATGGAAGAGACCCTATACTGTTACCCATACTCGTGCCATTGTTTCACAGATGTAGAAACTGATGCCCAGAAAGGACATGGGTTTTATTGACATTCACATAGCTAGTAGCCAAGCTGGGACTGCAACTCAATTCTTATGATTTCCTCAACGTAACATTCTGCCTCTCAGTTGCAATCTAAAGTGTTTAAACTATTCTTCTTAGCGTAGTCTAATCTGGTACTTAGATTTTAATGCACAATTAGGACACACAAGTAGCTGGATCAGACTTGAGAAAAAAGCTAAGCATTTTCATGGCACATGTACTCTATTACTATTTTGTTAGACAACAAGGTACATACAAACAAGAAACTACCAGACAGCTATTAAAAAGACGATGTAAAACTAGAGGTAGATCTACACAGGGAAAAATGACTGTTACACATCATTGAGTGAATAAAGAAGGTTAGAATGTTACATTTATCAATATTCCATAGACATAAAATTTACATATGTCTAAATATATGTGTATGGCCATGAAATACTATATACCCATAAAAAAGAATGAGTTCATCTCTCTCCCTCTTTCTCTTCCTCTTTCTCTCTTACATTCTTTTTTTTTCCTTTCTTTCACTCTTTCTTTCTTCTTTTCTCTCTCTTTCTTTCAAAAAAATAAAAAATAAAAATAAAAAAATAAAAAAAAGAAAGAATGAGTTCATGTCCTTTGCAGGGACATGGATGAAGCTGGAAACCATCATCCCAAGCAAACTAACACAGGAACAGAAAACCAAACACCGCATGTTCTCACTCAGTGGGAGTTGAACAATGAGAAGACAGGGACACAGGGAGGAGAACATTACACACCATGGCCTGTCAAGGGGTGGGGAGACAGGGGAGGGAGAGTGTTAGGACAAATACCTAATGCATGTGAGGCTTAAAACCTAGATGACAGGTTGGTAAGTGCAGCAAACCACCAGGGTGCGTGTATACCTGTGTAACAAACCTCTACATTCAGCACATGTATCCCAGAACTTAAAATGTGTGTGAAATTAGACATATAGGCCAGGTGCGGTGGCTCACATCTGTAATCCCAGCACTTTGGGAGGCTGAGGCGGGCGGATCATGAGGTCAAGAGATGGAGACCATCCTGACCAACATGGTGAAAGCCCGTCTCTACTAAAAACAGAAAAAAATAGCTGGGCGTGGCGGCGCAAGCCTGTAGTCCCAGCTACTCGGGAGGCTGAGGCAGGAGAATTGCTTGACCCGGAAGGCGGAGGTTGCAGTGAGCTGAGGTCCCGCCACTGCACTCCACCCTGAGGCCTGGTGATGGAGTGAGACTCTGTCTCAAAAAAAAACAAAGAAAAAAACCGAAACTAGACATGTTAAAAATCACATATGTGTGTATACACATGTATATGGATACAGAGAGACAGCAAGATGCAGAGATCTCTGGATGAATGTTCATGATGATGTTAACAATATATAGTTATTTTGAGTTGTAAGATTTGAGGTGGATTTTATTTTTTTCTTTGTACATTTCTCTACTATTATTTTCTTATATGGATCAGATATTTTTATTAAAGTAACAAAATGTAAAATACGGGCTGACCTGAATAACTTCAGGTATCAGAAGTATGACCAACCAGTGGGTTGAAACAAACGTTCATATTAGGATGTAGACTGGATATAGAGATTATAGCAGAACTTATCCAGAAAAAGAAATAAGGGAAAGAATTAGTATTTAGGACCAGATATACCTTTCTAAAGTTTACAAACAATCTGGGATTTATCTGCATGTAAGTGTATACCACAATAATACAAGAGATTCAAAGTTTACGTTTACATACAAGGTGGCAGTTACTTTTAGTTGGCATGTCAACACCCAGTCCCAAACTTCTAGATCCCCAACCATATTATAAAACCATGCTATAAACACTGGAAAGTAATCACCTTCCCAAACTCCCTTGTGACTCAGATCTGGCCGATCAGCCAATCAGAAATAAGTGAACGTTATTGGGTAGGGGTTCCTTAAGCAATGTCCTTTTTAAAGGGGTCCTTATTCCTTTTATTAGTTTACTGTTGTTCTTGTTGTCTTGTTTTTTGTGGTTTTAGGGACAGGATCTCACTGTGTCACCTAGGCCAGAGTGCAGTGGTACAGTCATAACTCACTGCAGCTTCAAACTACTGGGCTCAAGTGATCCCCTCATCTCAACCTCCCAAAAAACTGGGATTATAGGCCTGAGCCATTATGCCTGCCCTCTTTTCTTCTTCTAACAGCCTGAAATACAGAATTAATTCCTGGAGGTCCAAAAATCATCTCACAATCATCAGGACCAAAGCTACGTACTAAAGATGGCAAAGCAGAAAGATGGAAGAATCCTGGATCCTTGACGACATCCTTAGCACCTTCACTAACCCTGGACTGCCGATCTTTGGGCATCTTGTCATAGGAAAGAAATAATGCCTACACGTTAAAGCCGTATGTACTATACTTTCAATTACATGCAGCCTAACATAATCCTAAAAGATGGATGCAATAAAACCTCCTTAAATTGACTTTGCCTGGTCATAGTTTGTGATGTTCTTATATAAGCAGGAGCCAAAATTGACTTTTACCAAATTAATTTTAGAAGAAATCAAGAGTGAAATTATGGGGACAGGGAAAATCATTACCCTTCTCAAAAAAAAAAAAGGTGCTTATTAATCGCAAGCCCTTTAGCAGCACCCAGCACAGAGTTACATACTAATAGCTGCTATGTCAATTATAATAATTTTTATTTATTCCATAAACTCTTTCAGGCAATTACTTGCTAATCTATTTTCAGTTTGATCTTCACTACAAAATATTGACTTTTCTCATGGCATTCTCTGAAATCAGCTGCACTGCTTTAAAGTTTACTCCACATCAACATAAAAACAATCTGACAACAAACGTATTTATTTAAATCTATTATTTATGCTTTTCACTGTGTGTAACTCATACACACATTCATCACCTAAGGTCTAACTCTTCCATTCTGACTTTATGAATAGCCCCTGCAATGCAGAGGTATATTTTAGAAAGCTTTGTGGGAAGTACTTATCTACACTAGATAATTTTGCCATGACTGATGACCGTTGACCTGTACAACAAAAAAACAGCTTTTGGAGTAAAACTGCATTGGAAATTTGTGTAATGTAATTGAGTCATCATTAATCATTTGTGATCCTTTTTATTCATCACATTTATTAATCCTTAAAAGATTTTCAGGCCGGGCTTGGTGGCTCACGCCTGTAATCCCAGCACTTTGAGAGGCCGAGGTGGGCGGATCACGAGGGCAAGAGATTCAGACCATCCTGGCCAACATGGTGAAACCCTGTCTCTACTAAAAATACAAAAATTAGCCGGGCATGGTGGCACACGCCTGTGGACCCAGCTACTCGGGAGGCTGAGGTGGAAGAATCACTTGAACCCAGGAGGTGGAGGTTGCAGTGAGCCGAGATTGCACCACTGCGCTCCAGCCTGGCAACAGAGCAAGACTCCATCTCAAAAAAAAAAAAAATTAAAGAAAAGATTTTCAGAGAATGATTCTATTCCGATATTCTACAGGTACCATCTGTTCAAGCACTTTCCTTATATTCTTACTAGGTTTTCACAGATGCCACTTTTGAAATCAGCAAATCTCCTCAAGAGCATCATCTGGCTCCTGTCAGCCCTACTCCAGGGATCCCTCATCACTGCAGTAATGCCACCGTCACAGCAGATGTTCCATAATCTCTGGCATATTTCCCTTCCTTGGTAGAGCTCTTGAATACAAATTTTGAGGTGAAAAAAAAACCAATCCTTTGAGTGAAAGCATTATCTGCAAATGCTTTCTCTCTGCATCAAACGCAGTGTTCAGTCATCTTATTTCTGTTCTTCTGGAGGCTTGGTCAGAGAGAACCTCGTGAGAGCAGAAACACACCAAGACCCAGAGACCAAGAGAGAACACAAGGAAACCAAAGGAAGTTAGATGCAACGCAGTGTTAAATTATATGAGACTAAGCTTTTAAAGGTAAATGGGGCTGTGCCCCAGTAGAAAACAAGCAACGTTCTGGTTTGAACAGAAGAGATTATTTAGGAAAGGTTTGCGACATTCATTTGTGACTATGTAGGCAACAGAAAATGGAGAACAGAAATCTTCCATAAAATTAGATCCGTGAAGGCCGTTAGTTTGAATAACTGATCTCGCCTCTATTTTAAATGCCAGGATCCGATACTTAAATTACTCAAAAACATTCCCCCTAGATCTGTAACTTGCCTGTTCCTCACAGATACAACTTCAAAGTGAAAAATACATTTGAGGAAGCAGAAACAATATCAAGTTAGAAGGACGCTAACCTGGAGTTACAAAGGATTCTAGAGTAGAGTGAGTTAGGTGCCATTAACTTGCCTATCAGCGAGATTTGGGGCCAGTCGCCTGACCTGTATGACACCTCAGTTTCCTTATTTCTAAAGTGAGCAGTGGAAGTAGGTAACCTCTGGGTCACTGCCAGCTTGAAAAATAGCACAACACCGTGCATGCAGTACAAGCAGGTACACCTACTTTACGTCAAATTAGCTTGCATCCACCTCCAAGATGGCAAAACAGATGGCAAAATCTGTTGCATCAGCTTGGGCAAAAAGAACCATGTTGAAAGATAGTCCATGTATGTTTAGGAGGAGCAATAAATAAAGACCAGTAATAAAAGTCAAGATTTTCTAAGTAAGGGGCATGTCAATAGGGGCTTCATGTTCAGTTATCACAGTCCAGAGAAGAGAAAGGTGCCCAGAGAGGCATATATATGTCTCCCAGATCCAGATCCAGCTCTGCTAACCACCAGCAGTCTGAAAACCCACCTCTCTAAGTCTCAGGTTCTTTATCTTTTGAAAAGAGAATTAAAGTGGATGGATGTGCTTTGGGAAAATGGGTGCACCCTCCAAGTTTAAGCTCGATTACAAGACATCGATAAAAAGAAAGCTTGATTACAACCTCCTCTTCTCCCCATCATTTACTCTTCCTTTTTCTAAACTAACAGACAACTTTAATTTAGTCACCAAGAATTTCAACCGAGTTGGACACTTTGTAATCAATTGCTGCTCCCATTCATTCCACATCTCACCTATGGCAAGACAGGCAAATGTAAAGAGGAGGTGAACAAATAATTAAATTACTAGAAGAAATTTACCAGACTTAACAGAGGCTTTGAGAGGGGGAAAAAAATCTACTCTTTTTTCCTTTATGGAGAGTGGGGAGATTGTTGTGTCTTTTAGGATAATTTTAATTTTGAGTATCAATTATCCAGCTCTTTATTTCAACTTCCCATTTTACAATTACAGTCTTAGTCATTTACTCTCAAAGGCCCTAAAGGAAATGTAGTTTCCCAAGTAAATGCCAAAGTTCCCTTCTGTCTCCTTCTGTGTCTCCCTCTTTCCCTCTGCCTTTCAGAACTAGGTCTGGGTAAATTTGCAAAGGTGTTTGTTTTCAGTACCCTTGCTATTTTTTTACCATTTGTCTTAGTTTGACTCTTTTAATATTACTCTCCCCAAGCCAGCTTGAATCCATTCTGAAATGCCCCTATCCCAAGCCTGCCCTCTACCTGCTCAGGCTTCTCAATCCTGTCCCAACATCCTCTTCATTTTATCAAACTTCCTTTCTCCCTGTCACATTCCTTTTTAGTCTCAGAAGTAGTAAGCCAGTTTACATTGGCAAGCTCATTTGATTAAGAAGTTTGGGAGCCCTGTGTATTTAAAAGAGATGGATCCGAACACAGCTAATAGCTTAACACTGCCTTGTCCAACATGGTAGCCGCTAGCCACATGTAACTGTTCAAATTTAAATATAAATTAATTAAGGCCGGGTGTGGGGGCTTATGCCTGTAGTCCCAGCACTCTGGGAGGCCAAAGCGGGTAGATCACTTGAACTCAAGAGTTTGAGGTCAGCCTGGGAAACATGGTGAAATCCCACTTCTACAAAAGCAAAGCAAAGCCACCAGCAGGCATGTTTTAAGCCATAAGAACATTTCCATCCACACAGAAAATTCTATCAGTCAATGCTGCCTTCTTATAAAGGAATTAATGTTAATGGTGGGCTAAGAACATAACCATTATTTCTGTGCTAAGAAACTCTACAGGTAGTGAAAATGAACTTATTTGTGTGTTGTAGGTGTAGAGTCAGAAGCTGGGGTAGGAGATGGCTAGATGAGGGAGAGATGACTGTCTTTTGAGGAGTACCTATTCTTTGCCAAGGTTTGGGCACAGGCCAAGGGAAAATAGAGAAGTATTCTCATTTTATGTTAGCAGATGTTCCCGTAACCCATTTTATAGATGAGAAAACAGAGCCTAAAAGAGGCTAAGTAATTTACCCAAAGCTTTGTAACCAGAATACAAAATCAAGTCTGTTTGCATTCCAGTGTTCTTTTTACTGTACCATGCTACCTGTAAATCTCTGTCAACAAGAAAAATCTCTATAAATCCCAGCCACTGTTCTACAAAGCTTATTCATTTTCTTTCTTTCAAAATGGGGACTGGGGCTATGTCAATGCACACTAGTAAATATTCTTTAACTTTTTATGTTGAGATAATGGTAGCTTCACATGCAGTTGTAAGAAGTCATACAGTAAGATTTTGCATATCCTTTTAATCATTTTTTAAAATCTGCTACCATACTAGATCCCCTTCTTAGTGCTGGGGCCACAGAGACAAGATTATCCTTTCCCTTAAAGACTTCAGAGGCAATGAGGAACACATAGAGTTTTAAATCATTAACATAGAGTTGGTTAAAGCAAAAATGTAATGCAACTTTCACCTATCAATTAGCAAATAATAATAATGACGACATTCTGGCCAACCTACTGTGAAACAGACACTTAACTTGCATCTGTTTCCTCATCTGTAAAACAGGATTAATAATAGTACCTATGCTATAGGATGGGTGTAAACATTAATATAACAGTATCCGGACATTGTAGTTACTATTTAATATTGCATCAATTATTGGCATTCTGGTTTCGATCTTTAAACTTTTCTACAATGTGCTTATGTAACTTAGAGCAAAAAATTTAATCATTCTTAGTGACAACAAGTGTCTCATGTTGTAAGCTACTGGTATATGCTGTCTTAAATGAAGACACTGACACAGCACAGCCGATTCACCTTGGAGAAACACAGCAATGTCAGAGAAGAATCACTGAAAGAGAAAGACAGTATCTGAGCTGACTTTTGGAAGCCAAAGATTTAAGAAGAAAGTCAGAATGGAATTCAAGACAAATGGAACATCAAGCAAAGACTTATAATCTTAGTAATTTAAAGGCAAGAAGGGGACATGAAGGTCATCCAGTCCTACTTTCCACCCTGTGCAAGTCTCCCTTGAAGCCTTCTCTACTGATTCTTTAATGCATTAAGAGGGTGCTTTCCCATGGAATACCATGCAGCCATAAAAAGGAATACAACCATGTCATTTGTATGGACATGGATGAAGCTGGAAGCCATCATCCTCAGCAAACTAACACAGGAACAGAAAACCAAACACTGCATGTTCTCACTCTTAAGTGGGAGTTGAACAGTGAGAACACATGGACACAGGGAGGGGAATGACACACACTGCCAGTCAGATGTGAGGAGCAAGAGGAAAGAGTATCAAGACAAATAGCTAATGCACGCAGGGCTGAAAACCTAGATGATGGGTTGGTAGGTGAAGCAAACCACCATGGCACACGTATACCTATCTAACAAATCTACACATTCTGCAGCTGTATCCTGGAATTTCAAGTAAAATAACATTTTTTAAAAAAGACGGTACTTTCCACTTTATGAATCAACCATTGTTGGACAGTTTTATTAGAAACTGCATCTATGGATGTGTATAATCATGTACTGTTACACTTACATGCATATAAATCAGGGTAAAATCCAAGCAACTGCTCATACCAGGGGTGTCATAGTCACTTAAGTGTGGTCTACCCAGGTAATATCCCTCAATCTACTGTATCGATGTGGAATTTGTGTTTAGCTTCAAGATGTCATACAAACATTACTAACTCTATAGTTTTTAAGTGAAAAAGCCTTGAGAGTGTTGAAAGTTTGGATAAGAAGTAGTATATGAATTGGGTACAGTGGCTCACACCTGTAATCCTAGCACTTTGGGAGACGAAGGTGGGTGGATCACCTGAGGTCAGGAGTTCAAGACCAGCCTGGCCGACATGGTGAAACCCTATCGCTACTAAAAATACAAAAATTCACCAGGCATACTGGTGGGTGCCTGTAATCCGAGCTACTTGGATGGCTGAGGCAGAAGAATCACTTTAACTCAGGAGGCAGAGGTTGTAGTGAGCCAAGATCAGGCCACTGCACTCCAGCCTGGAAAAATGTATGATTTCAACTGAAAAAGAAGATGATAAAAATATGAAAACGGTGATATTTTTACTTTTTTTTTTTTTTTCTTTTGAGACTGAGTCTCACTCTGTTGCCCAGGCTGGAGTGCAATGGCATGATCTCGGCTCACTGTGACCTCTGCCTCTCAGGTTCAAGAAATTCTTGTGCATCAGCCTCCCAAACAGCTGGGATTACAGACACCTGCCAGGAAGTCTGGCTAATTTTTGTACTTTTAGTAGAGACAGGGTTTCACCATGTTGGCCAGGCTGATCTCGAACTCCTTACCTCAAGTGATCCATCCACCTCGGCCTCCCCAATTGCTAGGATTACAGGCATGAGCCACCATGCCTGACCTTTAGTTTTTATAATAGTATAATTGGTTCTGAAGAGAAAGGGTGAATTTATGCAACATGCAAAATCTATTATGGCAGTACTCAGCACGACATAAAGAAAAGATAGTCTTGGAAAGCAGTTAAGTGTGTGGCTAGTGAAACAACATCAATATAGTATGCCAAAAAAGGAATGCTAGAAATACATCTAGGAACTTAAAGGCTAAGCCTGGTAAGAAGCTTTACCATAAGCTTGTAGGTCTGAGGCCTTTTGGAAGCTAAACAACATCAGTGAATGCTATGCTAGCACATGCAGACCTCATAGTTAATGTTACCTGTTTCAACAATTTTGAAGCATGGTTAAAAAAACTCAACTAAGTGATAAAGATAGCACCACAAACCAATGAGGGAATGATGGATTATGCAATTAACTTGTTGAAGTATCTGGATAAAAGTTTGGAAAATGAAGTTAGGCCCCTACTTCACGCTTTACATCAAAATTAATTTCTGATGTTAAAAATAAAACCATAAAAAGAAAACTTTTATGAATTACAGAGAAGCGAAGGCTTTTCTAACACTACACAACACTCAGAAGTCATAAAATAAAGATTTTTAGGTGGAAAAAATATCACTAAAGGAAAATCTGAGAAAAAAAATTTGCAATCCATATCACAAGGGTCTTTTTTTCATAATATATTAAGCTCTCCTACAAATCAATAAAAATATAAACAATTCAATGAAAAACATAGGCAAAGTAGATGAACGGACGGTTCCCAGAAAAATAAATAAAATAGCTTTTAATCACATGAAAAAGTGTTCAATCACATTTATAAGAGAAATACAAATTAACCCACATATCATTTTCACCCATAAAATTGGTAGAGTTCAAAAAGTGTGGTAAGACATTTTTAAACATTGATGGTGAATTATAAGTTGGTAAAACTTTTATGGAGAGAAATTTGGCACTACTAATCAAAATTACAAATGTGCAATCTTTGACCTAGTAATCTCATCTCTAACAGTTTATCCTTCATATATCTTGAACATGTGTAAAGTGATGTACATATAAAGTATTTGTTTCGTAATTGTTTATAAAAGCAAAGGGAGAAACATCCTGAATGTCTGTCAGTGGCTATTTTTAAAATAAGGAGATATTTGTGTTCACATATGAAAACATCTTTTATGTGGTCAACTGGAAAAAGCAAAGTGTATAGCATTCTATGATTTCTATTAATGGAGAGGTATTGAGATGACGGATAAAGGTAGGTAGAATTTTGCTTCTATATGTTTAGAGTATTTCTAGAAGGGTAGCCAAAACGTAGTAACAGTGGTTGCTTCCTTGAGGTACACCTGATAGCTTGAAATCACAGTTGGAAAAGACATTAACTTTCTACTGTAATGTGCCTTTCTTCCTTTAAAATATTCTTTTATCTTGAATGTGTATTAGCTATGCAGAAAAAAATTGAATTAAAAAAAAAAATTCCCTGCTCAAAGCAAATCCCACCCCCTTCTCCAGTCCCCAGTATTTTTTTTTACTGGATCTTTTGTTATCCTTGCAGGTTTATGTCCCCAACAAAATCAGGAGTTCTTTGAGTGCCACAACTGCGTCTCCATTATGTTTGCACATCCAGCATTTGCACAGTGCCTTAATCATGAAAACGGGTTTTTTTTTTTTGAAAAAGTGATGTTTTGAAGGATGATGACCCTTTCTTTGGGTGGAAGTCAGGCCACCTTTAAATATGGCCTGATACAGCTGAGCAGCGTTGTGAGGCCCTAAAAACATCTTCTAGCCATTCTGGAATTCTACCTTGAAACATGTCCCTATTCTTTAAGAGAAAGGGAGGAGATAAGACAGAAGAGAGAGAGAAGCTGAAGCTGACTTAAAGATCTGAGTGGACTTCAGAGCAGTACCCCACGGAAGTATCCATTTGAAAAAAAAAAAAGTGATCATGTGAAGGGACAAGGAGATTGCTTTAGATCATATATGCTCTAAACGAAAGGTTATGCTGAGAGGGAAACTGACTTGTCGTGAAGTCAGCTTTGTTCTGCTGCTGTCTGTCATCCCTGCTAATGATGAGTTTACCTAGGGCAGAGGCTACAATCTCAGTCATGAAGCTGAAGACACAGGCATCCGTATTCTATAGCTAATTCAGTTCATTTCATCTCAGCACACATACACTGAGCACTTCTAAGAGAAAGGTTGATTGACATTTTTATTAGCAATAATCTCTGCCTTCTTCTGATTCTCTAGAGATTTAAGACCACATAATCATCCTCTACGTCACAGGGTCCAGGGAGTGGGGGAGGAAATGGGCTAAGAGGTTCTAAATCCCTCCTAACACTTGCTTCTTCCCAATCAGCAAGATTAGAGCAGTCAACAGCTGACTGTGTTCAGACCCTGCAGGCTGGGTTGGCCTGCCCAGAGCCTGAGGAGGGGCAGCTCTGGTGGCAATGCCTGTGCCCCTAGATGTGCTGGTCCAGGCTGGCCTAAGACAGCGCAGGCCACGTAATCCGTCTTCCTAGAGGCAGTGAGCAGGTTAGGGACCCTACCACAGCTAGGAGGAAAAAGCAAGGCGTCTACCTCCTGCAGCCATGCTGAAACAGGGCGAGAGGAGACGGTCCTGGAGCTACAAGCCCTGGAACACGACGGAGAATGAGGGCAGCCAGCACCGCAAGAGCATTTGCTCCCTGGGGGGCCGCTCCGGCTCCCAGGCCAGTATCCAAGGATGGATCGAGGGCAACTACAACTACTACATCGAGGAAGACGAGGATGGGGAGGAGGAGGACCAGTGGAAGGACGAACCGGCCGAGGAGGACCAGCGGGCAGAGGAGGTCACCACCGCCAAGCCTGAAGGTCCCAGCGACCCTCCGGCCGTGTTGTCCACGCTGAATGTGAATGTGGGCGGCCACAGCTACCAGCTGGACTACTGCGAGCTGGCCAGCTTCCCCAAGACGCGCCTAGGTCGCCTGGCCACCTCCACCAGCCGCAGCCGCCAGCTAAGCCTGTGCGACGACTACGAGGAGCAGACAGACGAATACTTCTTCGACCGCGACCCGGCCGTCTTCCAGCTGGTCTACAACTTCTACTTGTCCGGGGTGCTGCTGGTGCTGGACGAGCTGTGTCCACGCTGCTTCCTGGAGGAGCTGGGCTACTGGGGCGTGCGGCTCAAGTACACGCCGCGTTGCTGCCGCATCTGCTTCGAGGAGCGGCGCGACGAGCTCAGCGAGCAGCTCAAGATCCAGCGCGAGCTGCGCGCCCAGGCGCAGCTGGAGGAGGCGGAGGAGCTCTTCCGCGACATGCGCTTTTATGGGCCGCTGCGGCGCCGCCTCTGGAACCTCATGGAGAAGCCGTTCTCCTCGGTGGCCGCCAAGGCCATCGGGGTGGCCTCCAGCATCTTCGTGCTCGTCTCCGTGGTGGCGCTGGTGCTCAACACCGTGGAGGAGATGCAGCAGCACTCCGAGCAGGACGAGGGCGGCCCAGACCTGCGGTCCATCCTGGAGCACGTGGAGATGCTGTGCATCGGCTTCTTCACGCTGGAGTACCTGCTGCGCCTCGCCTCCACGCCTGACCTGAGGCGCTTCGCGCGCAGCGCCCTCAACCTGGTGGACCTGGTGGCCATCCTGCCGCTCTACCTGCAGCTGCTGCTCGAGTGCTTCACGGGTGGGGACCACCACCGCGGCCAGACGGTGGGCAGCGTGGGTAAGGTGGGCCAGGTGCTGCGCATCATGCGCCTCATGCGCATCTTCCGCATCCTCAAGCTGGCGCGCCACTCCACCGGACTGCGCGCCTTCGGCTTCACGCTGCGCCAGTGCTACCAGCAGGTGGGCTGCCTGCTGCTCTTCATCACCATGGGCATCCTCACCTTTGCCGCAGCTGTCTACTCCGTGGAGCATGATGTGCCCGGCACCAACTTCACCACCATCCCCCACTCCTGGTGGTGGGCCGCGGTGAGTACCATGGCCCTGGGCTCTCCCATCCTCTTCCCCAGCCCAACAAGCTGCTCCTCCCTTCCCTGGTTATCAGCCACCAGGCTTTGGCTTCTGATCCTTATCATCCTCCTCATCCCCGGTCACTGCATACAGCTAACAAAATGGCAGTGGATGTCAAAGTGTTGGAAAGACAATCTCAGCAGTTGAGTAAATAACTGAAATTGTAGAAATCTCCAAATCTAGATGTAGTCTTTAAAACTTTGAAAGACAGATTTTAAAGATGATTCATCACCATTACTGTTATTTACCATTTATTGAACATCCAGTGTCCTAAATGGATTACAAAGCTTATCTCATTTTGGCATCACAACTCTGTGAGATGGTTATGACCACCATTTTTTTAAGAGGACAAGCAGAAATGGCTTCAGTTTTTGAAAGAAACTGTAGATTTATGCAGAGAAGGAGGTGAGACTTGGCTGAACCATTTTGACCCTAACTGAAATCCCACCGCCTCTGGTTCCAGTTAAATCTGAATATGGAAAAAGCATCTCAAACCGAAACTTGCTCTGACTTCACTAAAGTTCTTTCAGGACCCAGTGTTATTGCCCCATTTTACAGTTAGTGAAATTGAGGTACAGAGAGTTTGAGTGTGGACACACAGGTAGATATGGCCATGCCAGAACTAAAACTCGGGGCCGCCCAACTCCAAAACCCATGCCTTTTCCATACCAAAGCACGGTCTCTTTCAAGTTTTAGTTCTTTTGCACGCATTGCTAACTTTGTACAGTTAGTGTAATAGTTATTTTTGGTCATTGTTTTCCTTGGAGTTTGCCTTTTTATAATGTGTACTAATTTACTCACATATCTGTGTTTTGAGCTATGGTATATGAATCTCTGGAAAAAAAATATTAATCGGGTCTTCTCAGATCAATGAATAAGTTGGAATATATAAAGGAAAGAATTGAATGTATAGTTTCCTTAGTTTTCTTTTTTAAAGTAGACTGTAATACCTTTAAAAACATTAAGCAAATACAACCAGTTTTCCCATGACAAAAAGTAGATATTGTCAACATTAACACTATGTATGTCTTAACCCACAGTTGGTATGCGCTACTCAGACAAACCCAACCCAAGGCCACTGACAGTCCAATGAAGCATAATAGAAGATTTAGAAAACCTGATTCTAGTACCAGACCTGCCATGACCCCGAATAATTAACTGTGAAACCTCAACCCCTCCCTCTCTGTTCTGTTTTCTCACCTCTACAAAGGGAGGTTGGACATGTAGAAATCTGCACTTCAGTAAGTCTGCCTTCCCTTTGAAAGCAGGGAGCTCATGTGTATAGAGAGGATATGTGAGCTTTCTTCAGTGACAAGATGACACAAGGCTCTTCTGAATGAGCTAGCTAAATTCTGCTTCTCTGATCATATTCCAAGTGCTGAAAGGTCATCCCCATAGTAGATAAACCGTGTGTACAGATGAGGCTTATGGTGGATGATTTGTCCCCAGCAAATGACATTTACTTTGGAGGTGACTAAAGCAGGAAAGCAGAAGAGTAAATCCACACACTGATGATAGGATACAACACTTGAGTCAAATTTCTATTCATCTCGACATCTCTAATGGCTAGTTCATCGAAGCACCAGACCTAGTAGACTCTTTGACACTACAGTTTTAACCCTCAAAAGTTTTTTCAACCTTTTGTATGTTGACAAATACTTTGATAAAAGTTATGTTACTTTCAAAGGGATATGGCTAGAGAAAAGATTTTAATTAAAATAAAATACATAAAGAATAGTGTTACTTATGTTGGATTTTTACCAGTAAAATTTTTTTTGAACTGAATACCCATTGAGCTCACTTAAATTTCTGATCTGTTTCATCTACAAGGAAGTCTAAACCTTTCAAATTATCCCTTTTTAACTGGCATTTAACTCAAAAGCAATGTTTCTCATAAACTTTACAAATATTGAATCACCAGTTTTTATCAGTAAATGTTACCAATTATTGCTCTTATATGTATGAATTTCCTTTTTCATACACTATTTTCACAGACCAAATTATGCACATTCCAACCATCCCATTTACCAACCTTACCCTTTACCGATGGTCTTTGTCCATTTTATTCTCAGAATTATACCAGTAAAATTTGTTATAAATTAGATAAAAGACTGATAATTTATACTTATTTATAAACTAATCTATGAAAACAATGGGAGCAATGGCCCTTGAATATCCTGAGAGTGCTCTGTTCTCAGGACTGCTATCTCAGTAATCCAGTTCTTGTCTATACTTCTAATTACACTACATAATATAGACTAAAGGTTTATATTCTCAACAGAGCAAAGAGAAAAGAACACTTCAAAAAGATGTGGATGAAATGTCTTGTTTCCAATACATAGATGCAAAGTGAAAAGAAGCAAAATATTAGGACCAATTTGTCATGTAACCCACAAAAAATCACTTATTCATTGAAGAATAAGTTTTTGAGCACCTCCAATGTTCCCAGTAGTATTCTAAACACTAGGGATACAGGGTAGGAGAAGAAAAAAAAAAACAACGAAATTTTTTCTCTTGTGAAGGTCACATTCTAATGGAGAAAGACAGATAAATAATTTCAGGTATTGGTATAGCTTGCGTGGGATAACAAGATTGAAAGCGAATCGGGTGGTAGAGTCTGTCTTTAGTGGGACAGTCAGAGAAGCCGTATTGGAGAAGATGACATTGAGATAAAGTTTGAAAGATGAAAAGAGACTCACCTAAATGCACCCAACTAAACAGACATGACAATCTGAGAAGATGACTCCTAAAAGTAATTGATCCAGTGGTTTCTAAGCATTGTATTGATCATGCATCTTTTCATTTTAAAAAAACTGGGTCACATACCCATGATAAATGTGTATGTATTTGTAAATTAGAAGTTATCTATTGCCATAATGATGCATCAGAAACCACCCAGAAACTCAGTGGCTCAAAACATGAAGCATTTATTTAGCTCATGAATTTAAAAGTCAGCATTTACTCTGGTTTCAACTAGAAGGGACTTCTCTTTCATTAGGCTGTTGTTACTGATTCACATGCTTGATGGTCAGTTGGCATGAAGGGAAAGACTAGACTACACGTCCACATTCCTCCAGCAGACCACAGCGGCCATATGTCCATGGCTGTGGCAAAGAGTAAGAGAGAGAATGCAAGCCCCATCATGCAAACACTGCATAAGCTTCTGTTCATGGCATTTGCTTAGCCCATTGGCCAGAATAAGTCACATGGGCAAGCTGCAAGTCAAAGGGCAGGGCAGGTTAGCCTTCCTACTGTAGGAGGGCACTGCAAAGTCATAGGGAAAACAGCTTAGATACAGAGAGATGTAAACAATTACTTCCAATAATGCAATCTCTATCCTGAAGTAATATATTACTGCTCAAATAAATTATACACATCAGAAAACATACACTCACAGATTGAAACTTTAAAGATGAGATAAAGAAAAATATAATTGGCATTTTCTTCCACCATTCTGGGGCTATATCCCTTGTGAAATATTTATCCCACATTACAGAGTTTCTCTTATCCATTCTTTTATTTTTAGTACTTTCAGACAACCCCAAATCTGACTTGCTTTTAATAATCTTTCTTCTCTCTATGCAAGGATCCTGCAAACTTTCTCTGTAATTCCACTCAGGGATTTAAGAGCAATACAGTAATTTTCATTATTGTGAATTCTCCTGCAGCTGCAAAACAAATCCCTCCTGGCCACTTATGTCTACAAATGCTCATGTATTAGGATGTAAGATAGACATGTCTTACTCATCTGTCAAATGGAAGTTATTTGTGAGCACTAATGTAATAGGAAACATATGTAACCCGCTAGCCTCTAGTAAGTCTGCAATAAATAGAAGCTACCATGCCTGAGTAGTTGATAGTCTTTATCACATGGAAGCAATAACCTTTGCTTCCACATTCATTTGGGAAGAAAATAAAACAGAAATGATTCCTTCTCTACTGGGAAAAAGAAAGAGACGATGAAACATACAAAAAAGGTCAGCTGTACCATTACGGGAGAACTTCTGAGTGTCCAGATAAACAGGCCCACGGCTAAAGCAGCTCAAGCCATCTTGAGGCTTTCTGGGTTGCCTGGGAATGGGAAATGCATGACACAGCTCAACAAGAACAATGATGAGGCTATAATCATTGGCCTCCCGTGTGGGTATGTTTTTTTTTTTCTATTTTTTTCTTTTTTTCAGCCTCAACATATTACCACATTTTTTTTTCTTTTTCTTTATCTTTTTTTTGAGGGGGGCATGTTTTTCAGCAGAAAAGAATAGACTTTGAATCAAGCACTTCCTTCTGAGTTTTCCAGGGCAAGTGAAAGCTGTAGAAACCAAACAGGAAACTATGGCATGAACTCATTCCTAACTTCTCAAAAAAGAAAATTTATCTCTATTTGAAGCACCAGATCATTATGTCCTGGAGACCTTGCTGCCGTCTTTGTTTTCCTAAAGTATGTTGTCATTTCCTTGCCAATAGGTAGCACTTACAAGATCACTGAAATTTATTTTGTTTTTGTTCATCGATTGCTTTGAGGAAACCCCTTTGAAAAATACATTAGTCAGGTTGCAGTCAGAAAAACAGATACCAAGGTGAATATTTCAAACAGGAATGTAATATAGGGAAATAGATAGGTGTTAGAAGACTGGAAGAGCAGAAAGAGAAAACTGAGATAATCCAGAGAATGGTAACTGCAGGAAATCGCTATTGCCCCTAGAATTGGGAGAATTAATGGGAAAAGATATTGCTACCGGAACCTAAGAGTCCAGAGGAGGTGCCTCTGTGTAGCTGTTGCAGGGACTCCTAAATTGGCACCATGAGGCTGATGCCAGGAATGCCAAAAAATGCCTGAACCATAGCTATTGGCTGCGATTGGAGGAATGATGGCAGAAACCAGAGGCAGGAATAGAGACTCCTATGTCCTCATGCCATCTTCAGTCTCTCATAGGCAGAACATAACTAGAAGAATGTGGGCAAGAGAATCTGAGAAATGTGGTTTGCAGACTCCCAGTTCTGGAATTACAGGAAAAAAACACAGAAGGGTGTCAGGCTTGGGACTAAGAGACAACATATAAATATCTGGCACAGAAAGTAGTAGAGTTCTCCTAGCTCCTTCAGAAATAGCACAGGAGCTACAAATGGGGTAAAGGCTCTTAGGCACTGTTACTACTTTTGATCTTGTGAATTCCTGATTTTGGAGCGATCTCCTTTTGTATCTTTAAAGTATGTTCCTCATGTTAGCCGATATGATGTGAGTGGAACATGACAGAACTGTTGAGGGCAGGGAGAAACACAAGAAAGCTCAAACTTGCATCTCTGGTTTTGCTTTAGCTGTGCTCACCTCCCCCTTATTGTACCATTTACAAACGTGTCAGAACTGTAATATACAGATGAGGGTGGTTCTCTTGAAGGTAGTCACCTATAATCTCTTCCTAACAGTGCTTCCACTAATCAGGACATTCTTAGAATTCCACTGAGGAATTACCTTCAGCATTAGTGATATGTTTACTTGCTTCTTTGTAATGTTGCTAAATCTTTACCTTTTTAAGACAGGATTCAATATTTTAAAATAGTTAAGACATTTTAAGATCGACGCTTCGTGTAAACCATCAAGGTAGATATGACCGCCTGCTGCCACTGAATCTATTGTGCAGATTATAACCCAAAAGAGGAATTCCATGTATACTTGTTGCAACAATAGCATGAGTAAGTACAGCCTTTTAAGCTGAATACTTTGAAGGACAATGTGTATTGAGGCTTATAATAATTTTATCCAAAAAAGGTCCATCTTCGCCACCTCTAATTCCTTTGGAAACAGAAAGTGTATTCATTATTTTTAAAAATAATTCCGCATGCATGGACTACTGGGTGCCAAGATTTATTCTATTCCTCGTTCATTATGAAGGAAACAAACTTGCCTTATGAAATGAGAAATCCAAGTATTCTGAAGTTTTAGAGAAAAAATTGATGCTTATCCTCATAATATTTGCCAGGATTTGCTGTTTAGTGTGTAAACTGCCAGGGGAAGGTCACGTTCTGGCTTTAGGACCCAAGGTCAAGGCAAGTATATACATTTACAGCAGAATGGTTAAGTTTCCAGTTTGCAGAGTTGCTGAACTAGCCAGTTTTCTTCAGGATATGAAGATGGATTGCAGAATTGTTGGTCACATTTCCAAACCCAACTCCTGCTAATGGAACTCATTCTATGAGGTCACTTGGGTCAGTTTGGGGCTTTCAGTTTTTCATTCCCATCTAGGGAGAAATGGCTTGGCCTATGGAATGTGAAGAAAAAAAGCCAAGGAATCCCGAGTTCCTCCTGGAGCCAAGGAGCAAGAAACAGATCACTTGTTGAATTAAATTATTCACAAAATAGACAACACATAAATTAACTGTACATTTTGAATAAATTCTTGGAGACTAGTCACACATAGCCTCCTAGCAGAAGATATCTTTCTCTAAAAATAGAGATTGAAGATATACAAAAATATTTGGACCATATTATGCGCGTCAAATATTTATCCTTTGATCCAATTCTTTTTGCTTTTGACTTTTCAAAGTTCAGCCAAAAATAAAAATAATGAAGTTTGGCTTAAGGGTGAAGCAAAGCCAGTGTGCAGAATGATCAAAAGTCGAAAATAAGCCGTTTGTCTTAATAACTTTTCTTCCCCGGTGCCCTCCTGCCCTCTCCCATCCCTGCCATTCTGAACCCTTAAGTGACTTGTTTCCTCCAAGGCCTCTGCATTGGACTTCCACGGATGTCTCATGTTCTAAACCAGGGGTCCCCAATTCCGGGGCTGTGGACTAGTACTTGTCTGTGGCCTGTTAGGAACCAGGCCACACAGCAGGAGATGAGCAGAGGGCCATCAAGCATTACCAACTGAGCCCTGCCTTCTGTCAGATCAGCCACAGCATTAGATTCTCATAGGAGTAGGAGCCCTATTGTAAACTGCACACGCGAAGGATCTAGGTTTTTATGGTAATCTAATGCCTGATGATCTGACATGGAACCGAAACCATCCCCTCCCCCAACCCCATCCATGGGAAAAACTGTCTTCCAGAAAACCAGTCCCTGGTGCCAAAGGGGTTGGAAGCGGCTGTTCTAAACTACTCCTTCCTGCCACTCACTCCTAAATCCAAACTTCCTTTAGGACTCCACCAGGGAAAGTCGACTAAACTTTCATCCGGAGTTGTGAGTGATGGTGTTAGCGACAAATGAAAGCTACTGTTCAGCTCACACACCTGGAGAGAGATCGGCCTGGGGTTCTTTTACTTTTGGTGTGGCCAATGACAAGAAACACACGCCCACTCACGCAACAAAAAGGACTTTGAGATTAACCCACAATCTCACTTTATCACTGCCTCACATCACCCCTTGGTCTAGAAGTTGGGGAAAGGAGATTCCCTCTACTGGAGCCAGAGGGCGGAGTCAGGGAGGAGCTTGTTTCCACAGCCTGTGGGTGATAAGCATGGCATATACAGAGTTGTTGGTGTAGAATCACTCAATAAATGTTGATCTTTGCCTTTTATCAGCGGGGGCTGGCTTCAGGGTGGGGGAACCCTGGGATTGCCTATATGATATATGACTAATATTATTGCTCACACCCCCTGTGCCAGGCACTCCTTCAATTCCTATCTGCTCTGTGAAGTAGATACCACACATGTCAAAAGTAGATGCTGAGGCCGAGAGAATTTAAGTGATCTGCCCAATTTATTCAGCTGGGAAGTGGATTCAGACCCACAGAGTCTACTGTAGTCCCTGTTTCCTTCAGCTTGTCTATACCACGTTGCTTCTTTTGGATGCCTGCTTGTATTCTGACCCTACAGAAAAAAGGCTGCACCCCTCTCACCAGAGGCAGAGCAGTGAGTGAGAGGAGGTGCGTCACCAGCCCCAAAAAGGAGGTGTACCCTTTCTTTTTTCATGGGCTGAATGGAGCTGTGGTTCTTATCAGTACCCCCAGATCTGTCCAGCTGGCTCACTTCTCCATTTCATTCTAATCAATCAACTGCACTATTCTAGGTTCAAACTAACCCTTACATCGTCAAAACAAAAACATTTACATTGCTAAGCTAACGTCCACCTCAGTACGGATCAACACGATGACCATATGCTTTACTGCCGTCTGCTGGAAAATTATGGCATCAACTACCCAAATACACAAAGCAAAGGGTGCCCCCTGGAGTTGTGCAATGTAAAAATTTTTGCGACTGCAAGCAACGGCTCTGTTTAAAAGGCTTCTAGTAATTTAGCCAATACTCTGGGGATCAAAGGGAGTACATGAGGCATAAAAAAGAGTCCCCAAGGAATTTTTCCAGGGTTTTTGTCTGGTAACTGATAACTAGTCCCATGGGTATCTGCACTTTAAAACAGAAGCTTGTTGACCTAAATAAGTCTCCAATTAGTGGGATTTAAATCACTGTGACAAGAGTGATGAGAAGTATTTCATGCAGGGGTGAACATATTTTTGGTCAGTGATGTCTTACAAAATTCCCTTTACACAATAATGACTGTTTCTCTATAGGTTTGCAATTAAAGCACCTTCATATAAAGTCTCTCATTTGAACTACATAACTCTGAGAAGTGTTGTAACTGTCTTCATTTTAAAGAAGAGGAAGACAAGGGAGGAGTTTCATGCCTTTTGTATGCCTGGCACTGTGTTCAGTGCTTTGTATGCATTTTCTTATTTAGTCTTCACAAGAAGACTGAGAGTTAGATGGTTGTCTCCTGTTTAAAATGAAAAATAAAAAAATTCTAACAAAGAAAGAGTCTGAAGGTTTTGCCCCCGGTCACTCAGCTGGAAAGGGTCAGAGTCAGGACCTGAACGCAGGTCTGATAGTTCTAAAACCAAGCTTTTTCCAATACATACAGTATACAGGCAAACGCAGGGACCCCCTGTCCTGAAGCTCGTCCCAGCCAAGTTGGGGAGGCAAAGATCATCATTTATTCAGCACATTCTACACCAGGAACTTAACACAGTACTTTAAATGCTCTTTACAACAACACTTTCAAATAGGTATTACCTCCTCCAATAGCTTACATTAAAAGAGGCGTAAGTCGTAGTCAGGATTTAAGCCAAAGTCTTTCAGCTCCATCCACAGCTTCTGTTCCTTTCATGACACAGATCCCACAGGAGTCTTCCTGGTACCTCCTAAAGCGGGCTGCATGGGAAGCCATTACACTTCCCACTTCCCAGGTGCACTCACAGACAGAAGGACACTTCCCTGCCTGTTCCTCTCCCTTTCTTCTCCTCCCCAGTCTTAGGGCTAACAATTCCATCCTGCTTTCCTTCCTCTACAGGTGAGCATCTCCACCGTGGGCTACGGAGACATGTGCCCAGAGACCCACCTGGGCAGGTTTTTTGCCTTCCTCTGCATTGCTTTCGGGATCATTCTCAACGGAATGCCCATTTCCATCCTCTACAACAAGTTTTCTGATTACTACAGCAAGCTGAAGGCTTATGAGTACACTGCCATGCGTAGGGAGAGGGGAGAGGTGAACTTCATGCAGAGAGCCAGAAAGAAGATAGCCGAGTGTTTGGTTGGAAGCAACCCACAGCCCAACCCAAGCCAAGAGAATTAATACTTTAGAGGATATGCAGCTGGTAGATTCCATGAACTTCAAGGCTCCATTGCTCTCTCTTTTATTTTTTAATTGTTAAGAGTGGCAGTAAAAGGAAATGTGAAGCAGACATACACAAAGGACATTCAGTTCACAAAGTTCTTCTTCAAGAAATGCTCATTTTGGCCCAAACTCAGAATGCTTCGTAATGCTGTTTCACTGTGTTATGTGAAACATCTGACCTTCTCAAGGACATGGCTATTGAAAACTTGAGCAGAGCAACAGCTTAGGTTTCTCTTGTAGCTTCTTGTGGCATCTAGCTCAATAAATACTTTTTGACTTGAGTTGACTTATTTTTTTTTTACTTTAAAACTTTTTTTAAATTCTTAACTTT
Source organism: Cacajao melanocephalus (assembly GCA_963573385.1). Lineage (NCBI taxonomy): Eukaryota > Metazoa > Chordata > Mammalia > Primates > Pitheciidae > Cacajao > Cacajao melanocephalus. Next base: position 186,703 of record CAUYLG010046212.1, read on the forward strand.
CCAGAGAGAGGGAGTATAACAGCAGGAATTATACAAGCTTTGGAGTTAGACTAACCTCAGTAATCTCAAAGCTACCAGCTGTATGGTGTTGGGCAAGTGACTAACCCTCTAAGCCTCAGTTTCTTCAACTGTAAAACGTAGGTAATACTTACCTCGCCAGCCTGAGGAATATAGTGAGACCCTGCCTCTACAAAAAATTGTTGAAAATTATCTGGTGTGCTGGCACACACCTGTAGTCTCAGCTACCTGGAAGACTGAGGTGGGGTCACTTGAGCCCAGGAGTTTGAGGTTAGAGTAAGCTATAATCATACTACTGCACTTCAGCCTGGATGACAGAGTGAGGCCCTAAATAAATAAATACAAACATCCACTTTGTAAAATGAGTCTGGGGATAATAGATATGTGTAAATGCTCAATCAACGATAGCTATTAAAATTGTTTACGTTGATGTTATCTAATGAAATCTCTAAACCAGGCAAATTTATTCCCCAGAGGCCATCTGGCAATGTCTAGAGATGGTTTTGATTGCCACTACTGTGAAGAATAAGGGGGGCACCTGGCATCTAAGAGGTAGGGGCTGAGGATGTTGCTAAACATCCTACAAAGTAAAGGACAGCCCCCATGACAAAGAATTATCTGACCTAAAATGTCAAAAGTACCTAACTGGAGAAACTCTTATCTAGACTTAATGCCTAAATCTACTAACCCTCCCTATTAAAAGGAGCCCTACACGCCTCTCACCAACTCAGGCCTCCTTTTTTTCTCTCCTTTCCATGAAAAGAAGAGAGAAAAAAAAAATCCTAACTTCTGAACAATTGCTGTGGCCCAAGCCCTGGACAAAAGGAATTAAATCAGTGTGGCCCTCCACTCTCACTGTTGCTAGATTAGAGAATCAGGGCCCACAGGAAATTGGTCCTTTCTTTCCCCGTAACCTTTCCTCTTAATTCCTTTCTCCTTCCATAGGACTATTGGAAATAGCAGTGTTGAGAATTAAAGGCTTCTTTGAACTGAGCACACAAAGATTGTCCTGTAGCTGGAGCTTGCCATGCAGACACTCAAATTTGTCTCAGGGCATGGCTGGACCTATTCTTGTGTCATAAGAATAAATTTTTGATTCAAGAAACAGAGAGAGAGAGAGAGAGAGAGAGAGAGAGAGAGAGAGAGAAGTTGCTTACAATGACAGGCAATTCGGGCAGGCAATTTGGGCTATATGTAGCATATACCTTTATTTAATATTTAATACATCCCTAAATAAGGTATTACTTTTTAATTTAGGAAGAAATGGAAGCTTAGAGAAATTAAGTAATTCTACTACATTCACACACAGCCAGGAAACAAACAGTAGGACTGACCTTCAAGCCCAGGTCTGTCTGATCCCCAAGGCTCTTGATGGAGGTCTAAACTTGTGTCATCAGCATCACCTGGAAGGCTTGTTAAAGCAGAGCGTGCAGGACCCTGTCCCTGGGGTATGAATCAATAGGCTTGGGATGGAGCTCAAGGATTTGCATTTCTGACAAGTTCCAGGTGATGCTGAGGCTGCTTGTGCAAGGGAACACATATTTAGAGCCAGGAGTCTAAATCACTTTGCTCTGCCCTCCCATAAGAAGCTATGATTATGAAAGTAGGCTACAGCTGGCAAACTAGATGTACATCTCCTTCCCCCTTAATCCCAAGTGTTCTTAGCATCATCAGCAGTGACCTGGCCTCTGAAGGGTGGACAGAAGCCCTACTGCCATAAGGCTGCCATAGAAAACACGGGATTCTTGGGGTGTCTTAGTCTGTTTGTGCTGCTATGACACAATATCACAGGCTAGGTTATTTACAAACAACAGACATTTGTTGCTCACGGTTCTGGAGGCTGGGAAGCCCAAAATCAAGTCATGTGCAGATTCGGCTGATTGACGAGAGCGGCTTTCTGCTTCCAAGATGGTTCCCTTTTGCTATAGCCTCCTTAGGGGAGGAGGACCACTCTATCCTCACACAGCAGAAGAGCAAGCGGACCACACGCCACAAGAATCCCTTTTTATAAGGGCCTTGCATCCATTCGGGAGGGAGGAGCTCTCATGGCTTAATCACCTCTTAAAGGACCCACTCTGAAAACTATCACATTGGCAACAGCTGAATTTTGGAGGAGACACATCCCTACCATAGCACTGGTTAAATTTAAATTTCAAGATAAGCAACAAATAATCTTTAGTAGAAGCATTTTCCAAATATTGCATGGTATATACTTCTACTTAAAAAAAACTGTTTATTTAAAATTCTCATTTCAGGGGTCCTGTACTTTCATTTGCTAAATCTGGCCATCCTGTACTATTGCTTTTGAGAGACAAAGTTTACTCTTATGGATGGAAATTACCCCCAAATCCTAAAACCACGCCCAAACAACAGGCCTGTCAGCCAAGGGAGACTTCTTTCCCCTCTTGCCAGATATAAAAGAAAGAAATTTCTAATTAGGTTATTTGCCAGATACATTCACGCAAAGTTGCAACATGCAGGAGGTCTGGAGCACAGGTTATATAACCACCTAACACCCTCAATGCAGCAGCCACCTCTTCCTGTCAACCTCCAGCCCCTTCTGCGGTCTCTGGGGAGAGGCATTTGCTAATGAAGTGCATCTGCTGGGGCTGTTAGGCAGTGCCAATGTCCATCACCCCATCTCCGCTTGAAGCCCAGAGAGAATGGTCCACACCTTCCCAGCAGAAGAGATTGCCTGAGAGAAAGGAGTAGGGACCTCTGGAGGAAGGGTTGGGAGAGGTCTTGATGACAAAGATGGACTTTTCCAGGTCCCTGGGAGGGAATCTAGTAAATGGTAGTGGCCCCCTCCTCCCAATCTCACTGGCCACATCTGCTCAGACACCTGTGCACTGCCTCGCCAGCAAGTGAGACTGACAGATTGAAAGAAGTTAAAACAAAAAGAAAGTTTCAAAAGCCTCACTGTGTACCAGGCACAAATCCAACAGTACTTCACGTAATCCTTCAGCACTCCTATAACATAGGTTTCAAGGTGGTCATTTACAAAGGCTTAGCTTCCTTTAACTTGACACCGTCTTTGGGTCTGGGTTTGAAACCTGGCTCTGCCATTGACTAAGAGGTTAAACCATATGAAGTCACCGTTTGCATTTAAAAATGCCTGAATATTGGCAGTTTCATGTGGTATAACTGAATAGTTGTGTGACCACAATTTCCCTCAGCCTCTGCTTCTGCATCATTAAAATGGAGAGGATAACGATGTCTTTCTCAGGGTTGTGGTGGTAATGAAATGATATGATAGATATTTGAAACTCTTAATGTACTATTTGGCGCGTGGTAAGTGCTAAATAAATTTAGGTCACCATTATCATCATCATCACTATTTTGCTAGCTGTATAGGAAAATTACACAAGTCCAGACAGAGTCACCTGTCATTGAAGAGAGGATTCTGTGGGTGAAGACAGCTTTTGAATTCTGTTGCCAGCCCTCTAGCCCAACCAGGGTTTTGCACAAGGATCTAGATGAGTCTGTCCAATAGAACTTTCTCTAATGATGGAAATTTTATTATTCACTGTCTGATACAGCAGCCACGTGTGGCTGGGGAGCACATGAAATGCGGCTACCGTAATTCCGGAACTAAATTTTTTATTTATTTCATTTTAATTGATTTTATTTTAGATTCAAATGTCCACATGCGGCTGGAGGCTATTAAATTGGACAATGCAGGTGTACAATGCAATGTAGCCTCTTCTTCTGCCCTCATGGTGGGATCTCAGGAGGAGTGTTTGGCTTTTTGTGGAGGAGTAGAACCAAGAAAGGAACAAGAAAACATGACGGTAGCCCTGTTCTGGCCCAGCAGCTGGAATGGGTTTCCAGGCCAACAGGTACAGCATTGGAAATAGATAACGTTGATCTGATTGGTGGACTGGGATGACCTCCTTTGTTAAAGAGAAAAGAAAAGGAAATCTTCCAAAGTATGAGTAACCACAAGAAAAAGCTCTGAAAAGACCATCTCCATTATTCACATGGGTCCTAACCTTCATGCCAAGAGGCTTTAGGCTCCTTTGCTTGTGCCTGCCTAAGGCCATCCACATTATCTTCTTAATCTTCTAATCCAAACTGGGCCAAAAACACTTCCCCTGTTTCATCTTGGCTTCAAAAAGTAAGTGGACATGTTCACAAGAAACTTTTCCCAAATTTAAGGGAAAACATTAGTCATCACCTGTCTGCAAAGATTCCAGGTCCAAGAAAAGAGTTTATGTTTCGTTAAGCTCCAAGTTCCCTCCTCCCAGCCCGATGTCCTGTTTCCACAAGTCAAGGGGAATGTGGTCCCCACACTCCGGTGTTCTCTTCCCTCCCTGGTCTCTTCTTACGTAATCTTTTTAAAACGCGTGAAATTTGTATTCTGCCATCTATGTCTATTCCTGTGTGCTGGGCCTTCTCCATCTGTCTTCCTACAGCCATTATTTACCCTTTTCTGCCCTGCAGCCTTTCCAAGGGGTCTTGGGGAGGATGTTCTGGGTGTTTACTCCTCACCCTCTGTCTATCCGCTGTCAAGTCTAAGCAGCAGCTGAGTTCCTACAGCTGTGGCTCATTTGATTAGCTTTCTTGTTTAACCACAGCATTCACAGGCCCCAGAAACACCTTTCCCTCTTGTTATTCCTTCAGGCCTGTAAGTGCTAATGGCCTCCCACTGTTGCTAGCTCCTGGGTATCTTCTCGAGCCTTGTTGGTTCTCTTCATCCTGACCATACCTCTGTAAATGCAATCTTTATTAAAATCTCTTCAATCAGACTCCTTGAGTGTGCCATCTATTTCCTGCTGGAAACTTAATTAATACATCTTATATATTTTAAGAAAAATATATTGTACATATTCCCCAAATAGCTGCCAAATCGATGAGGCATGTTTGTCCGACAGTCACCACCCTGAACCCAGAAACACAGTCCTCAGATTTATCATCAAAGAGGCATGTCTGGGCAGGCATTGTGGCTCATGTCTGTAATACCAGCTCTTTGAGAGGCCAAGGTGGGTGGATCACTTGAGGTCAAGAGTTGGAGACCAGCCTGCCAACATGGTGAAACCCCATCTCTACTAAAAATACAAAAAAATTAGCTGGGCATGGTGGCGCATGCCTGTAAGCCCAGCTACTCCGGAGGCTGAGGCAGGAGAATCACATGAACCTGGGAGGCAGAGGTTGCAGTGAGCCGAGATCACGCCACTGCACTTCAGCCAGGACGACAGAGTAAGACTTGGTAGGGCATGATGACTGGCATACCTCAGTGCCAATAAATGATTCATCTCTCCTATCAAAGTCTTCCGACTCTGCCCTCTTTAGGAGCAGTTTTCTGTGACTAAATCTGCTGAGTTCCCTTATACAACCCTATCACAATATACAAATGGATTTTTGTGAATATATGATGGAATTGTGTACATAAAATCTATTCAGATATATGCACCTGGAAACAGAAGTTTTGGTGCCCTCTGAGGATGTCAAGAAATCCTCTCTGCCAGGCTCTTACCTTGATTCAGGTAAGGTTTGTTTACCTTGTTTGGCAGGTGGTATAACTAAGACCCAGAGAAGTTAAGAGAAGTGCCCAGAGATGGATTTGTTTCCCATGCTGCCACCCCCTCCCTATGTCCGTAGCAGATATTGTTATTCAATCGCATTACTCATTCCCATTGTAAGGCCTTGCTGCAGTTCTCTAGCAACCAACAAATCTCTCAGAGTTGACATTCAAGACCTGTTTGTCATCTTAGCATGTCCTCGAGTATTAAAAACTGGAAATCAGCCTCTGCAGTCTCCTAGTGTACTGTTCTTTCTGAGATATTTTCCTGTAAATTCAGAAAACCTGTGCAGACTATGTTCCTGTTATCTTTCATACCTAGTATGTTTTGTTAACATACTCCTTTTTGTTCCTGTTATCTTTCATACCTGGTAAGTTAACAAAACATACCAGGTATGAAAGATAACCTCCTTTTTTCTTTTTCTTTTTTTTTTTTGAGACAGGGTCTCACTCTGTCACCCTAGTCTGGAATGCAGTGGCGCAGTCATGGCCTACCTCAGCCTTGACCTCCCAGGCTCAGGTGATCATCCCACCTCCTCCTCCCCAGTAGCTGGGCCTACGGTTGCCTACGACCACACCTGGCTAATTTTTATATTTAAAAAAAAAAATTTTTTTTTTTTGTATTTTTTTGTTGAGACAGCGTTTTGCATGTTGCAGAAGTTGGTCTCCAACTTGTGGGCTCAAGCGACTCTCCCACCTCGGCCTCCCAGAGCATGAGGATTACATGCGGGAACTACCATACCTGGCCAAGTGAGCCTCTTTGAGCCTCAGTTTCCACATTATAACATGGAGATTATTGAGATTTCCTTATTGGGAGGGTTAATTGATAAATAAATGCAAAGTATTTGGCACAGTATCTATCGTATAATGGGTGCCCTGTTCATGGTAGCTCTTATTATTCATATTTTATCAGCAGAATGTCTGCCATCCACAATGTGCTCTTCTGTGGTGGTCATCAGGCCATTAGGCTGCTCATAAGTATTTTATTAATTTTCCTGAAATATGTGGCATGCTAATTGCATTTCTCTACCACATTCAAGTTATATGTGACCAAATGGCTTGCTTTGGCCAAAAAAAAATAAAGAAATATGAGCAACACATAAGATTTCTGAGTAGAAGCATTTAATTGATGCTTCTCTCCTCCAGTCTTCCTTTTCTATGTTTTTGTGATTGTGGAAACAGATGTGAAAATGGATCATCCATCAACCAAAGGCTGACCAGTATGTTGATGAGCAGAACCCCAGGCTGACCCCTGTTGGACATGTCGTGTAAGTGAGAAGTACACCTCTGCTGGGTAAAGCCACAGAGATTTTGCGATTGTTTCTAATCCATCTTCATGAATGCATCAAGTTTCCAGGGAAGCGGAAACTTCTCTCATAATAGAGAGGGAACCTGAAACATTTATGTGTCTTGAACATTCATGTCCCCCAGAGTAATTTTCTCACTCTCTTACATAGCACTGGGTAATAATGCTGATTAATATGTATCCAGTGCCCACTACATGCCAAGCTTTTTTTCTGAGGACTTCATGCAAGCCGATGTATACATTTTAGTGCCATGTCTGGCACATGGTAAATATCCAAATTTATTCTAATCATCACACCATCATTGTCATCATTATTATGCATCATCTCCAGTCCTTCTGGCAGCCCAATGAGGGGGGGACTATTATTATCTCCACTTGACAGAAGAGGAAGCCAAGGCACAATGTCATTAAGTAACATGCTCAAGGTCTCAGAGGCAGAAAATAATGCAGCAAGAGTTTGACCCAAGTCTAAAACCAAACTTCTCATCTTTTCCATACCGCTCCATTTACTGCCCATTAAGGACTATCAAATTCCATGTAATAGACTTTCCTAAACAATTCTGCTTCCCACTGGTGTAGCAGGTGCCCCAACCTCAGAATCATCGCCTTGGTTCTACCACTTGCAGCTATATAGACTAATTCATCGAGGGAGAGAAAAATTGGATTCCCTCAGGCTAATCCCCTCATGGAAATTAAAACTTGGCATTCAGAAAGAGGATTTATATTTTTCTACCAGCTTCAAGATTCACTACCAAAAGGGATTTCCCCCCTCCTTCCTTCATTTTCTTCGAAATCTCTAGGCTTGTCTGTCACTTATTTCTGTCTCCTAAGTAGCATGAGATGAGGGGCCAGTGACAAGTTTTTCCTTTCCTGCTCATCCTCCTAGACCTGCAGAGTCCACACAGGGAGGCAGAGAGAGAGAACCCAAACACAGACAGACCTACCAATCAACCTCCACTCACCACATCTGCCTCTAGGCCATTTATTTCATTAAAGCACAGGATGCTCAAGAGAACTCAGGAAAAGGGACAATTTCATTTTTCCTACACTTTGGAAATTAAAATTATTTCCAAAAAATAATTTGCTTTGTTCTTCAAGAAAGCTAAGGAGAGGAGAAAAGAGGTCAAAGGAGTAAGAGGTAAAAAAAAAAAATGAGAGGCAGAAAGGAAGAGCAGGAGAGAGAGATAATAGAAAGACACATAGCAGTCTTTAGAAAGACTATCATATAGAAAGACACCCAGCATATCGAAAGGCCAACACAGGAGGATTGCTTGAGCCCAGAAGTTTTAGACCAACCTGGGCAACATAGTGAGACCCTATCTCTACAAAAATTTTTCAAAAATTAGCCAGGTGTGGTGGCATGCACCTGTGGTCCTAGCTACTCAGGAGGCTGAGGCAGGAGGATTGTTTGAGTCCAGGAGATGGAAGTTATGTTGAACTTTGAGCCACTACACTCCAGCCTGGGTAACAGAGTGTGACCCTGTCTAAAAAAAAAGAAAAAGAAAAAATATATATATAAAGGTGTGTGCGTGTGTGTGTGCGCGGAGGAAGAGAAAGAGAACAGAATAACAATAAGATTGGTTCTATGTCTTCATTACATCAGCAACCATTTGATTTTTTTTTTTTTTTGAAAATTTTAATTGCTACTACTTCGTCAGTCACCCACATTTGGAGTGTTTTATGGAATCCCGTCCTCGTATTCCCTCTCATACCCCAGAAAAGCCTCTAACTCAATGGTTCCCACAAGTCTAGTTTGTATCTGTGGTTCATCTTGAAATGATGTGGGGTATTGGGAAGGAGAGACTTTCTAGTTCAACTAACCTGTATTCAAAATACAGTCCTAGCCCATTGTTTTCATTCAACTAATACTTACTAATAACTGTATGTCTGCCAAGCACTGTTCTAGGGACTGAGTTACAGTGAACAAAATTCCCTGCCTTCATAAAGCTTCCATTCTAGAAGAATAAATAGAAAGAAGGATATATAATATTTTAGTGATAAGTACAATGGAGGAAAATAAGTCATAAGAGGAGGATAAGGATAAGGAGTACTAATACTGGAATGAGGCACAATTTTCAATAAAATGATTGGGGTGGGCCTCACTCTGAAGGATGACACTGGAGCAAAGCCTTGTAGGAGGTGAACCCCGCAGGTTATCTTGGGGAAAAGCAAACACCAAGTGCAAATGTCCTGGAGTGGGGGCACTCCCAGCATGTGAGGAGGTCATTGAAGGAATGAGGAACAGTAAACAGGAAGGTGCAACAGGTTGTAGGTCCTGGTGCAGTTGAAGAGTTAGTGAAGTTCAGACACTAGAGGGAGTGAACTGGAAAGAAAGATATCAAAAAGCGGGATGCACGAAATTGACTTTATGAAATAACTGCCATTCCCATGCATAATCTAGAGTAATGGCAGTGAATGTCTGAAGTAGCACAGAAGAAAAAACTACAGATGGTGAGAAGGTGAAGGGTACTGGAAGTCTCATTTACGTAGGTATTAAAGTACCTGAGAATTAGAGAAGAATGGTGTTGGAGTGTAATCGCCCAGTGGGTTTATTTTGCCCACTGTCCAGATAGAGCCGATTTATCAAGGTGGGGGAACTGCAACAGAGAAAGTTTAATACACACAGAGCCAGCTAAACAGATGACCAGAATTTTATGATTACTCAGATTGCCTCCCTGAAAATTCAGAGGCTGGGGTTTTTTAAGGACAGTTTGGCAGACAGGGGGCTAGGGAATGGGTGCTGCTGATTGATTGGGGATATAATCATAGGGGTGTGGAAATGGCCCTCATGTGTTGAGTCTGCTTCTGGGTGGGGTGTAGCCAACTGGTCATCAGAAATACAACAGCCTAAAAAGACATCTTAAAAGGCCAATCTTAGGTTCTACAGTAATGTCATTGAAAAAAAGGTCTTCGTGAGGTGCCGCCATTTCTTCCATCCTCAATCTCTGCATCTTTTGCAGAGCTTCCAGCAGCGCTATGTTGGGCCAGAACATCTGGAGGTTCACAACCTCTGTGGTCCATAGGTGCCACTATGAGGAGGGCCCTGGGAAGCATTTGCCATTTTCAGTTCAAAACAAGTAGTAGTTACTAGCCATGATGTGTTTGTACTTTGGATCTGGATTTGCTGCACCCTTCTTTATAGTAAGACACCAACTACTTAAAAAATAAGGATGTTTCAGCTCATCCATTTAACAGCCATGAAGAGCATTTCAAGAGGTTCAGTCTCTGGAAAATGGATTGAACTCATATGGCATACTAGATACGTGTGTAAACAAACTTATGACATGGAAAAAAATAATAATGTTGTCATTTACAGGAGTAATTGGGGAAGTGGCAGATCTTGTGATCCCCCCAAAGAACAATGGCTGGTTATTGGTTAACTATGCTTACATTTTAGCAGAATTCAGACCCCTCTCATCCTCCTAAACTGGTGGCTTTTCACTAGTTTTACAAAGGCAGTTTAGTTTTGGGAAGGACTGTTACCATTTAAAGTACAAACTAAGTTTCTCCCAAAAATATCTTGGCTCACACTCAGGAATGATCAAGGACAGCTTAGAGATTAAAGTCAAGATGAAATTGGTTACATTAGATCTCTTTCACTGTCGTAATTGTCTCACTGTTATAATTTTTGCAAAGGTGGTTTCAAGAGAGGATGACAATGAGCCAGGTCCTACTCTCCAAAGAATTAGAGGGAGGGTCTGGAGAGCAGTAGTTGATTATGATAAGAAGGGGAGGGAGCCTGTGACTTGCAGTTCAAGCTTGGTTTGGAGCAGGTAGTGAAGGAGGAGGAAAATGGTCTGAACACAGCAATAAGGAGCTAGGAGAACACCTATCTTACACCAGGCCCTGTAGATAAGGGTCACTGGATAGAAGTCAGCCACCACGTGAGAGGACTATAGGGAAACAGGGTTCTAAAGGGAGAACCAGGTATCAGTTAGGTCAATCTATGGAGCACATGGAGCTTAGGTTTCCTCTTGGCCCTGGAGGAAGGAAACCTCACAAGAGTATTCTGAACTCTACTTAGTTCCTGCCACATCTAACTCTGTGTCCTTGGGCAAGTTACTTGACCTTACCGATTCAGCTTCATAATCCATAAAGTGACTCAATGAGACCCATCTCGCAGGATTGTTGTGAGGCTTAGAACTGGACAACATCCAGAAAGCACCTAAAAGCTACAGCCAGCACATGGTAGGTGCTCACCACTGTCAGGCCCACAGCCTATGGCTCAGGTTACACAGGTCTGAGTTCAAATCCTGACTCCAACCCTTACTATTACTGTGTGACCTGGGGCTAGTTATCTAATTTCTCTGAGTCTTAGTTTTCTTCTATAAAAGATTGGAAGACTTAAACCAGGCACAAACGATGCTTGTAAGGAAAAAAAAAAAATGGAAAAATAATGTAAAGAGCTATTAAGTTTTATCAGCTTCTCCTTGCTAGAAGAGACTCCAAAGCATAAAAAAGTAGTTTTCTCCTCCCTACCGCTAGCGATTTTTAAAGTAAATCAACAGGCCTGTGTACTCTGGGCTCTATTGTCCCAGAGAAAATCAGGATCCTCTTTGAGAAGTTTCAGAACTGCCACTCAGGCATTGAATAACATTAAGGGGTTAGGCAAGATCATGCTGAACTAAAAGGAACAGAGACTGGAGTTTGGAGTTGACATTGAGCTATGGGTAAAGACAGGAAAAGACAGGTGAATTCCCTAAGATGGGGAAAAAGGGAGGCGTGGGTTCTGCAAGGAAGTGGCAGAGAGCTATTTGGCATTCTAAGGCAGATTCGGGGATGTGCAGGACTGCTACTGGAATAGTGCATTCCAAGTCTTCGCTTCTCTTCCAGGCCCACCACACTGATGGGTGTTTCTGTGGCCTGGAAGTCAAGGGCACCACAGCGTATGTAGAGCAAACATGTTGCAATTTTTTCCCCATCCTATTCTTGGCTCAGAGTGTAGCAGGCCACCTGCTCAAGATGCAGTCAAATAGCTATTGCGTCAAGGTGACCCTCCATGTGGGTGTCCCTGGAGGTCACCTCACTTTTCAGTACAGGGGGTTGGCAGCTTCTAAGGGTGCAGCTGGCTTGCCAGACATTTTAGGTGCTAGGATGAAGTCACCTGAATTCAGTGCCTTCTGCTTCTGTTTGCCCTCAATCCAGCTTCCAAATTTCAAACTCTTTCTACTCACTCCTTGGTGACTTAAGGCCAATAATTCAGGTAAAAATTTGCCTAGGGCTTGTCTTCTGTTAAATGGAAATAATTTCTATGTCATAGGATTTTTCTGTCTCATGAATAATAGAAGCTCTGCAAATGGGTATGGCAATTAGGTGCTAAATAAAAGGCAGCAGTAATAATGATAGAATGAGTAGTACTAGCAGTACCAGTAATACTAACAAGACAACAGATACGGTCACCAGAGGCTGGCCCAGCTTTCACCAGTCCCAAAGGTAGGCAGCAAAAATAGGAGAAAACACATTGGCCCAGTTGTCCTGAAAACATAGTTCTGCTCACAGCTTGGCCACAGACTGCCCTGGTAATATTGGTTAACCCCTCAAGCCTCTGCCTTTGTTTCTGTATATGTCAAGTTGGGATGGCCCCTTCCACTTTAGAAAAAAAGCTGCAGCTGGAAGAGATCCTGGTGGGCTGGGAGAGATCCCCAAACTTCAGTGGACCTCAACCCCAGCCAGCATTCAGGCTTTTACACCTTCCCAAGAAGGACTTCAAGGATGAGTCAGAAAATAGTGAAAGCATGGAGATTTATTGAAAAGGAAAAAGTACATGCTCAAGAAAGGGGAATGTGGACATACTTAAGAAAGGGGAGTGTGGGCATACTCAAGAGTCACGCATGAGAGGGTTTGGGGCTGCTACCTTTATGGGTTTCTTTAACCAAAGGGTGGAACATTCATGGAAGTTCCTGGAAAAAGGTGGACATTTCTCAGAACAGCAGTGTCCTCCATTTTTAGACCAAAAACGTTCAGGGCACCGGTGGATTTAGTGTTTTAATGTGCAGATAATGAGGTCCCAGGAGAAACCCAGGTAAAATTTACCTCCATGTTAGGTCCAGTTGGTCTTAGCCAGCTTGGTCCACATGCTGGTTTTTCAAGGTCTTAGTCCCTGGCTTCTGTAGCTATTTCAAGTTTCCTTTTGCTAGTCATGTGAAACTGCTGCCTGGAATTTTCTATTCTACTGCAACTACACTCTATTATTTCTGTCTCAGAAGGGCCCTGTGAGAACATCTGGTCCAACTCTCTCTCCTCTGCACCCCACTTTATAGAGGGAAACGACTGAGACTAAGAAGGTGTAGTGGCCCACCTGATTAGTGCAACGAACACTGTTTCCAAAACCATAAAAGCTTCATTTATTTTTGTTTTGTTTTGTTTTTACTGACATGGGTTGGGAAGATGGTGGGGTAGGGTCAAAAAAAAATCTGTAAATGTGACATTCTTTTCCCTTGAAAGGTTTTCGATATATTGGGAAAACAAGTTAAATTCATGCCAGAAAAAAAGTTTTTAAAAATGAGATAATATATAGGAATTTCTCTGAAAAATGTAAAAATATATAGACAAATCGTGGTAGTGTAGAGGCCAACAGAAAACTTTCCCTTTGCTCTCTGAAGGTTCGCTGAAAAATAAACTGACAAAAGGCAGATGAATAGGAGAAACAGCACACACATTTATTAACATGCATGGGTGAGAACCAGAGAGTGATTGCCCCCACACCCCAGTACAGTACAGAATCTTACACACCATCTTGGGATTGCAGGAAGAATGGGGGCTCAGGGTATAGTCAAAAACAGTTGATGGTGGTAAATTAGATTAGGATGGCAAGACAGGTTGTGGGAGGGAGAGAAGAGGAGACCTGGCTAGCAAAAGTGGTCTTGTTATGTAGATGAAACCTTACATTTAGCAGCCTGCTGGGGGAATAGATGGTAAATGTTTCTTTCAGATCTTTAAAGGTGTCAGACTCTCTGTTAATCTTTCCTAGCTAAGGAAAAGAGAAAGCTTCAGAGAAAGCCTGCCTGCCTCAATACAGATTCTCTACAGATGCAAATCTCCCCAGCAAAAGACAGCCTTGCAGGGTCACCTCTGTTTACAGGCTTTCTGAACCGCCATCTCAAAATATGTCAAAGGAGTGTATTTTGGGGTGAAATATTTTGGTCTCCTTCAGTAGTCAGCCTGCAAGATGACCCTTAGTGACTCCACCCTTTGGTATTCACCCCCTTGTGTAGGCTTCTCCTACCTTGTACCAGGGCCGGTCTGTGTGACCAATAAAAGATGGAAGAAGTGATGGTCAGTCACATTTGAGATGAGATAATAAGATTGTAGCTTCTTCTGTCTTGGGCTGTCTCTCAGATTGCTTGCTCTACGATAAGGCCAGCCACCATGCTGTGAGGATGTTCGAGAAGCCTATGGAGAGACCCATGTGATAAGGTATGCAGTCAATAGCCTATGAGGAGCTGAGTCCTACTAACTACCCCATGAATGAACTTGGAAGCAGATCCTCCAGCCTGGGGTGACCACAAGCCTGGCTGACAGCTTGATGGCAACTATAGGAGATATCCTAAGCCAGAACCACTCAGTTAAATCTTGTCTGGATGCCTGCCCCACAGAAACTATGAGGTAATACATGTGCATTGTTATCAGCTACTAAGTTTGGGGGGTTGTTACGGAGCAACAAATGACATAGGTCATCATCATTCTTTATAGAGCACCTACTGTGTGCTGAGTCATGCTTCCCAAAGCATAGGTAACAAAGACTTCAGCAAAAACTCTGGCTAGGGATGATGACTGCATCGAGCTAGACTTCCCTTGGGTTTGTCTCTTGGGAGCCAGTGGGTGGTACACACTAAACCCTCAACTCTATCAAAGTAAAACCATGGTTTCTTTCCAAAAGCAAGATCACAAGGTTTGTGTGTGCCTGCATGAAGAGTAAGAGAGAGAGACTCATCTATATTAATTTCAGCACGGAGTAGGAATCTAAGACATGGCTGCCTTCCACATGGGCCTCAGAAGGAGGCAGGTTTTAAAAGATCCCCAAAAGTAGGTGGGAATAAAGCATCTCCTCTGGAAAAGGGCCTTTAGCTGCTCCCCTGGAGAACCTGGTTGCATCTGTGAACCTACTAGGCAGTAGCTACATCATGTGTAGTGTGGCATCAAGCAAGTCACTTGTTCATCCACAAAATGGAAATAAAATCAGTTCTAGTCTCTCAAAAGTATGTAGCAAAGGTCAGATGAGAAAACGCTTCACACATTATAAAATACCATGCAAATGTTGATTATGATCATGAAAATAAAGTGAGATCTTGTATATAAAGTTCCTAGAACAGGCCCTGGCTGGCTGTATAAGGTTAACAGAGGATAGGGTGTATTGCTGTTGATAGACTCACCTCTGGCAAAGTGAGAGAGAAGCAAGTAAAGTGGTGGCAGCAGAGATTTTCTCATCTCTGGACTGTGCCCAGATGCCACTTCCTTCCAGCATATCAATGTGCTGAAGACTGCCCCTCCTCCACTCCTTACTCCTGCAGGCACTCCCAACCTCAATTAAAGCCCTCTGCAGATCTGCTGAGTATAAGCAGGATTTGGATCACAAAGCAGGGGGTAGAGGGCAACAGATCCAGGAGGATTTGACAGCTTTCTCTCTCTAGGATCTGAGGAGGCTGAGAAAGCCTAAAGGCACAAGATGGAGTGATAAGAGATAGGAAGACTGACTTGGCAGGAAGAGAAACACAAAGGCCCTTTTTATCCCTCTGCCTAGGGCTTGGGTACTGATATCAATCTCCAGCTCTGGGATTAATGGAGAAAGGCAATACACACCTTCAAACAAGTGCATTTCTCTTGCCTTTAAGGTAAGAATAGAAGTATATGATTTGTAATGAACTGAAATGTGTCCCTACCCTTGAAGATGTTGAACTTCTTACCCCTAGGGTCTGTAAATGTGCCCTTGTTTGAAAAGAGGGTTTTGGCCGGTGATTAAGTTACAATGAGGTCATTAGGGTGGGGCCTAATCGGATATGACTGTGTCCATATCAAATGGGAAACCTGGACACACAGACAGGCACACAGAGAGAATGCCATGTGACTATGGCAGCAGAGATCAGGGTGATACATATGTGCTGATTGCCTGCAAACCACCAGGAGCTCGGAGGGAGGCCTGGAACACATCCTTCCTTCACCTTCAGAATGAACCAGTCCTGCTAACACAGTGATCTTGGACTTCCAAACTCCAGAACTGGGCGAGAAATTTCTGTTGTTTAAGTCATCCAGTTTGTGCTACTTTGTCACAGTGGCCCTAGCAAACGGATACAAGGTCACTGGATGTCAGCACAAAACTACAGGGTCAGACAGAAATACTATAGAACTCTGCATTGCCACTTACTAGCAGCATGACTTTGGGCCACGAGCTTGCGTTAATAGGCCTTGGGTATTATATCTGTCAAAAGGGAAATTCCTATAGAACTTATGGATAGTTGTTGAAAATCAAAGTAACCAATGCAAAGCTTCCCATTACAATGCCTGGCTCCTAGTACCCACTCTACAATGGCAGTGGGGTTATGATTAGCACAGATAACATCCGAACTCAAATTCCTTTACCCGCTAAACCAGACGTCCCCAGCCCCTATGTAGGAACTGGGCTACATAGCAGGAGGTGAGCAGATGAGCAGAGCTTCATCTGTGTTTACAGCTGCTCCTCATCACTCACATTACTGCCTGAGCTCCGCCTCCTGTCAGATCAGCAGTGGCATTAGATTCTCATAGGAGCATGAACCCTGTTGTAAACTGCACATGTGAGGGATCTAGGTTGCATGCTCCTTATGAGAATCTGACTAATGCCTAATGATCTGTCACTGTCTCCCATCATCTCCAGATGAACCATCTAGTTGCAGGAAAACAAGCTCTGGGCTCCCACTGATTCTACATTATGGTGAGGTGTATAATTGTTTCATTATATATTACAATGTAATAATAGAAAAGGATGCGTTCATGTCCTTTGCAGAGACATGAATAGAGCTGAAAACCATCATTCTCAGCAAACTGACACCAGAACGGAAAACCAAACACTGCATGTTCTCACTCATAAGTGGGTACTGAACAATGAGAACACGTGGACACAGGGAGGGGACCATCACACACCGTGGCCTGTCGGGGAGTGGGAAGCTAGGGAAGGGATAGCAGGGAGTGGGGGGATAGAGGAGGGATAGCATTAGGAGAAATACCTAATGTAGATCATGGGATGACGGATGCAGCAAACCACCATGGCACATATATACCTATGTAACAAACCTGCACATTCTGCACATGTACCCCAGAACTTAAAGTATAATAAAAAAATTTTGAAAGAAAAAAGAAATAAAGTACAGAATAAATGTAATGTGCTTGAATCATCCTGAAAATCCCCCACTAACCCCCTGGTTTATGGAAAAATTGTCTTCCATGAAACTGGTCCCTGGTGCCAGAAAGTTGAGGCGCATGCTCTAAACCACCCCACCTCTCGCAGGGAAACAGAAGGACAAACTTCCTTCCAGTCTGTGAGGATCCCAAATGCTGTGAAGGAAAAGTCTTTAGACTTGCATTTGACTTCTATTGCTTCATAAAAAATTGCCACAAAGTTAGTAGCTTAAAACACCACCCATTTATTATCTCACAGTTCTGTAGCTCAGAAGCCCAGTGGGGCTTAGCTGGGTTCTCTGCTTAGAGTCTCAAAGACTGGGCTTTTACCTTGCTGTTCTGTGAGCAACTGCTTCCTAGTTCCTTCAAGTTGTTGGCCAAATTCAGTTCTCTGGCCAAATTCAGTTCTTTGCAGAGGTAGGACTAAGGTTATCGTCATTGCTGGCTGTGGGCCAGGGATCACTCAGCTCCTCAATGCCACTCTCAGATCATTCCGCATGGCTCCCTCCATATCTGCAACAGAGGACTGCTATCATGTCAAATCCCCCTCACACTTTGAGTCTTTCTGACTTCTGCCACTAGCTGAAGAAAAGTCTCTGCTCCCTTAATGGGTTAATGGGATTAGATTAAGTCCACCTTCCCTGTGCCAAGTATTAAAGAAAAAATTATTCATAACACTTGTTAAAGACAGTAAGGAAGACTATTCAAGAAGGGACGATAACTACGGAGACTGGCATATAGACTACTGCAGTGGGGTTTTGCAGTAGGGAAGAGAGACTTTGTTCAACTCCAAATGTAATAAGGATAAGTGGGAATTTATAGCAAGGAGCAGTGGATAGAAAATTACTAAGAGGTAACATTAGCTGTAAGGGGGATAATGGCTGAACTGACCTAACAGGATTCTTGCTGAAAGCAGGCCGGGGTAATCAGACATCATCTAGGGCATGGTGGGGGATAAGGAATTTGATCAGATGTGGAGAGTGGGGTATTCTAGATAAACTACCTTAACAGGATTCTTGCTAAAATTGGGCTCTTTAAGGATATGTCCAAGGATGGGACCTAATGGGGCTCAGAAGAACCTGACTAGAGCTTGGTCAAGAAGAGAATATTTGACACATGTAACATAAAGATCTCAGAAGTAGCACCAGGGGGTGAAGGTCATGGGGCTATCTTAAAATTCTGCCTACCACACTGCATTCCTAGTTCTGCTATTAATGAGATAGGTAACTTTAGACAAGATGCTTCCCCTTTCTAGACTACAAATTCTCTTTAACTCTAATACTCTGCAACTCTTTCCATGATCAAATCACATTTCCTTAACTGTCATAGGATATGTGTCCTGCTTGAGGGTTAAACAAAGAAGTTGAAAAGAAATAGTTTCTGTCAAAGAAGCTTTGCAATCCAAATGCAACATTGTTTAGGCTTCAATGCAAGTTTGATATGTGGGAGGTTAAAAAAAATACTCGTGTGTGAGCTGAGAATACAAGTTAGTAGACACATTTCTACAGCGGCCAAAACACTATGTTACAGACATACAGTTCTGGGGGCTATGCCTGTCTGGCTCCAGACCTAGGCTGTGTCTTCAAGAGAAATGAATGGAATGCATCTTTTTTTCTAGTATTTCCATGTATGTATACATCTGTACGTTTGTGTGTAAGTGTGTTGGGGTGGGGATGGGTAGTGTGAAAGTTGATCATACAGCTGGGCGAGGTGGCTCACGCCTGTAATCCTAACACTTTGGGAGGCCGAGGTGGATGGATCACCTGAGGTCAGGAGCTCAAGACCAGCCTGGCTGTCATGGTGAAACCCCATCTTTAAAAAAAAAAAAAAGAAAAAAGAAAGAAAGTTGATCATACAAATTGAGTCATTCTTCACATACCCAACTAAAACACAGTTAAGAAGCTATAGGGGAAAAGCACTCAGGACATGCAACATTGCTTCAAAAATCTAATTCTCTGCAAGCCT
>CAUYLG010046213.1:0-62500 GCA_963573385.1 Cacajao melanocephalus
AAAACAGAGATATAGACCAATAGAACAGAACAGAGGCCTTGGAGGCAATGCCACACATCTACAACCATCTGATCTTTGACAAACCTGACAAAAACAAGCAATGGGGAAAGGATTCCCTGTTTAATAAATGGTGTTGGGAAAACTGGCTAGCCATCTGCAGAAAGCAGAAACTGGACCCCTTTCTGACACCTTACACTAAAATTAACTCCAGATGGATTAAAGACTTAAACATAAGACCTAACACCATAAAAAGCCTAGAAGAAAGCCTAGGCAAAACCATTCAGGACATAGGCATAGGCAAGGACTTCATGACTAAAACACCAAAAGCACTGGCAACAAAAGCCAAAATAGACAAATGGGATCTAATTAAACTCCAGAGCTTCTGCACAGCAAAAGAAATAATCATTAGAGTGAACCAGCAACCAACAGAATGGGAAAAAATTTTTGCAATCTACCCATCTAACAAAGGGCTAATATCCAGAATCTACAAAGAGCTAAAACAGATTTACAAGAAAAAAACAAACTCATTTAAAAGTGGGCAAAGGATGTGAACAGACACTTTTCAAAAGAAGACATATATGAGGCCAAGAAACATATGAAAATATGCTCATCATCACTGGTCATTAGAGAAATGCAAATCAAAACCACATTGAGATACCATCTCACACCGGTTAGAATGGCAATCATTAAAAAAATCTGAAGACAACAGATGCTGGAGCGGTGTGGAGAAATAGGAACACTTTTACACTGTTGGTGTGAGTGTCAATTAGTTCAACCATTATGGAAGACAGTGTGGTGATTCCTCAAGGACCTAGACATAGAAATTCCATTTGACCCAGCAATCCCATTACTGGGTATACATCCAAAGGATTATAAATTGTTTTATTATAAAGACACATGCACAAGTATGTTCATAGCGGCACTTTTTACAATAGCAAACACCTGGACCCAACCCAAATGCCCGTCAATGATAGACTGGACAGGGAAAATGTGACACATATATACCATGGAATACAATGCAGCCATAAAAAATGATGATTTCGTGTCTTTTGTAGGGACATGGATGAATCTGGAAACCATCATTCTCAGCAAACTGACACAAGAACAGAAAATCAAATACCACATGTTCTCACTCATAGGCAGATGTTGAACAATGAGAACATATGGACACAGGGAGGGGAGCATCACACACTGGGGTCTGTTGGGGGGACTAGGGGAGGGACAGTGGGGGGTGGGGATTTGGGGAGGGATAGCATAGGGCATCACCTATATGCCAGATATAGGTGATGGGGTTGGAGGCAGCAAACCACATTGCCATGTATGTACCTATGCAACAATCCTGCATGTTCTTCACATGTACCTCAGAACCTAAAATGCAATTAAAAAAAAAAAAATATATATATATATATAAGTACATTACCACTTATGTTAGCATCCCCCAAATCAAATACTTATAAGTCTAACAAAATACTTGTAAGGAGTACATGAGGAAAACCGTAAAACTCTGATGAAAGATACCAAAGAAGTAAATAAATGGAGAAATATTCCATGTTTATGAATAGGAATACTCAATATTGTCAAGATGTCAGTTCTTCCTAACTTGAGCTATAGATTCAACATAACCTCAGTCAGAATCCCAGAAAATTGTTTTGGGGATATCAACAAACTAAAGTTTATATGGAGAGGCAAAAAATTCAGAATAGCCAACTCAATATCAAAGGAGAACAAAGTCAGAGGGCTGACACTACCCGACTTCAAGATTTACCGTAGAGCTACAGTAATCAAGATGGTGTGGTATGGATGAAAAAATAGGCAAATAGATCAATGAAACTGAATAAAAACCCAGAAATAGACTCACATGAATATAGCCAACTGATCTTTGACAAAGGAGCAAATGCACTACAATGGAGAGAAGATAGTCTTTTCAATATTACCAGAACAACTAGACATCCACATGCAAAAGAAAATCAGTCGAGATACAGATATTATACACTTTATAAAATTAACTCAAAATGGATTATAGGTCTAATTATAGGCAAAACACAAAACTGCAGAACTTTTACAAGATAAAATGGAAGAAATTCTAGGTGACCTTGGATATGGTATGACTTTTTAGATACAACACCAAAGGCATAATTCATGAAAGAAATAATAAGTTGAAGTTCATTAAAATTCAAAGCTTCTCTGTGAAAGACAGTGTCGAGAGAATGAGAAGGCAAACCTCACACAAGAAGAAAATATTTGCAAAAGGCACATCTAGTAAAGAACTGCTATCCAAAATATGCAATGGACTCCTAAGACCCAACAATAAGAAAATGAACAATCTGGCCGGGGGCGGTAGCTCACGCTTGTAATTTCAGCACTTTGGGAGGCCAAGTGGGCAGATCATCTGAGGTTGGAAGTTCAAGACTGGCCTGGCCAACATGGCGAAACCCCGTCTCTACTAAAAATACAAAAACTAGCCAGGCATAGTGGCTCACACCTATAATCCCAGCCACTTGGGAGGCTGAGGCAGGAGAATCACTTGAACCTGGGATGCACCACTGTACTCCAGCTTGGGTGACACAGTGAGACTCTGTCTCCAAAAAAAAAGAAAGAAAGAAAGAAAAAGAAAAGAAAGAAAATGAACACTCTGATTTAAAAATGGACAAAAGATCTGAACATACATTTTACCAATGATGATATACAGATGGCAAGTAAGCATGTGAAAACAAGTTCCCCATCATACATCATTAGGGAATTGCAACTTAAAACAAAAATGAGATACCACTATACCACTACACATCTATTGGCATGGCCAAATGCAAAATACCGGCACTACCAAATGCTAGTGAGGGTATTAAATAAAAAGAATTCTAGCCTGGTGTGGCAGCTCACACCTGTAATCCCAGCACTTTGGGAGACCGAGGCGGGTGCATCACGAGGTCAGGAGTTCAAGACCAGCCTGGCCAACATAGTGAAATCCCGTCTCTCCTAAAAATACAAAAATATAGCTGGGCATGGTGGCACATGCCTGTAGTCCCAGCTACTCAGGAGGCTGAGGCAGGAGAATCGCTTGAACCTGGGAGACGGAGGTTGCAGTGAGCCGAGATCACACCACTGCACTCTAGCTTGGGCAACAGAGTAAGAGAGACTTCATCTCCCCACCCCCCCAAAAAAACTAGGCCAGGTGCTGTGGCTCACGCCCATAATCCCAGCCCTTTGGGAGGCTGGGGCGGGCGGATCATGAGGTCAGGAGTTCGAGACCAGCCACCCTGGCAAATAATGGTGAAACCCCATCTCTACTAAAAATACAAAAAATTAGCTGAGCATGGTGGCACAAGCCTGCAGTACCAGCTACTTGGGAGGATGAGGCAGAAGAATTGCTTGACCTGGAAGGCGGAGGTTGCAGTGAGCTGAGATCGCACCACTGCACTCCAGCCTGAGTGACAGAGCAAGACTTCATCTCAATATAAAAACATAAATAAATAAAGTAAAAGGAATTCTCATTTGCTGCTGCCAATGTGGAATGGTTCAGCCACTTGAGAAGACAGTTTGACTGTTTATTTTCTTTTTTGTTTCAAATCATTTTCTTTTTAATAATCTGGCAGTAATTTAAAACATGAAAAAAAAAGAGTCAAACATATTCTCTTTATGGGGGAATCCTACCATGATTGCCTGACACAAGCATGACCATGGTAAGGCTGGATTCCAAAGAGCATGGCTGACAAGAAGGCTTCAGGGCTCGTAGATTGAAAAGTTTGGTTTCGGAGTCTCCGAGGGCTAACAGGTGACAGAAGTGACATGAAATTTAAGGGACCCTCTGTGGATAGGATGTGGCTGCTGGCTTATGAGCATCTAGAAGCATTTCTTGATGGTGATTCCATGTCTCAGTGTTTGTCATCTGGCACAGGATGGGCTGAGCAGGTCTGTTGATCCATAGGGTCCAATTTCTTCAGTGTATAGACCCGATCTCTCCCTCCTCATTGAGGTGATACTGGAGGATCATGACCACGTATAAGTCAGATATTCCAATTCCACCTGCAGCTCTGTCTGCTGGGGATGGTTTCTTTATTTTTCCTTTCTTTTCTTTTTCTTTTTTTTTTTTGAGACAGGGTTTTGCTCTGTCACCTTGGCTGGAATGCAGTAGTGCAATCATGGCTCACTATAGCCTGGGCTTTCTGGGCTCAAGTCATCTTCCCAGCTCAGCCTTTCCAGTAGGTGGGACTATAGACACGCGCCACCATGGCCAACTAATCTTTGAATTTTTTGTAGATGGGATCTCACAGTGTTTCCCAAACTGGTCTCAAGCGATCCATATGCCTTGGCCTCCCAACGTGTTGGGATTAGAGGCATGAACCACCTTGCCTGGTCAACAGTTTCTTACAAAAGTAAATATACTCTTTACCATACAATTCAGCAATTTTGTCTTTTGGAATTTATCCAAATGAATTGAAAACTTACGTTCACTCAAAAACCTGTAATGGATAGTTACAGCATCTGTATTCCTAATTACCAAAACTTGGAAGCAACCAAGTTATCCTTTACTAGGTGAATGGATAAATAAACTGTGGTACATACAGATAATGGAATATTATTCAGCACTGAAAATAATAAGCTATCAAGCCACAAAAAGATGGGAAAAACTGCGATGTATATTACGAAGTGAAACAAGCCAATCTGAAAAAACTATATACTGTATGATTCCAACTATGTGACATCCTGGAACAGGTAAAATTAATTAGACAGTAAAAAGATGACTAGTTGCCAGGGGTTGGGAGGAAGGAGAGATGAATAGGCTGAGCATAGAGGATGTCTAGGGCAGTGAAAAGATTCCGTATGTATAATTGATACGAGAATACACAACACAAAGAGTAACCCTAATGTAAACCATGAACTTTGGGTGATAACGATGGTCAATGTAGGTTTCTGGATTGCACCAAAAGTGCCACTCTAGTGTGAAATGTGGATATTAGTTGGGGCTGTGTGTGTGTCGGGGGAAGGGATGTGTGGGAACTCTGTACTTTTGCTCAATTTTGCTGTTAACCTAAAACTGTTCTTAAAAAAATCTAAAGTTTATTAAGTTAAAAAAGGGTTTGGGGGAGGGTGGATTATAGCATTAATCTCAGTGTGTAGTCCTGGGGTGTTTTGTTTAATATATGTAAAACTTTTAGAGCAATACCTGATATGTACAATGCTCTACACAAGTGTTTCCTAGTGTATTAAGGACTCAAATAGAATCTCTCTAAAGAATGAAGTTTCAAGAAAATAATTATACTGCCTTTTCTTAAAAAAAAAAAAAGTTGGGGGGGAAAGAAAGTCATCTCCTTTATTTTACTTCAAACATTTCTCCTGCAGTCAGCCACTCTGTCTTTCCAGTTTTTTTTTTTTTTTTTTTTTTTTTATAATGAGTTTTGGTCTTGTTGCTAAGGCTGGAATGCAATGGCACGATCTTGGCTCACTGCAACCTCTGCCTCCCGGGTTCAAACATTTCTCCTGGGATTACAGGCGCCCATCACCACATCCTGCTAATTTTGTATTTTTAGTAGAGTCAGAGTTTTTCCATGTTGGTCGGCTGGTCTCAAACTTCTGACCTCAGGTGGTCCACTCGCCTCGGCCTCCCAAAGTGCTGGGATTACAGGCATGAGCTACCGCACCCGGACTCAAATTTCATTTCCATAAGAATGCTAAATATTGCATTATTTAGCCATACCTAGTAGCAACCTAAAATGAGCCATTTTTGTCGTGTTTTTTTAAAGTTGAACATTCATTGAATTGTTGAAGTTTGTAGAACCGTCATTCCTCAGTAAACTGAGTAAAATATTTAAAACTCATCCCCAAAACGGTTGGCAGGCCAATTTTAGTACTTAGCTTTCCAAAACATACCTTTCTTCAAAGGCCACTTTATAGTTAACCGCTGTAAAGTAAATAAGCATTTAAATTGATGTTAATGATTGTTTTCAACCTCTCCAAAAGAAATCCATTGTCAAACAGGAAGAAGGGATTACCAATACTTTCTGTCTCTAACTGTAATTCTTTTATGGTTTTGCTGGTTGTAATTTACTTAGATAGGATCTTAAAATGCAAAATTGGGCAGATGAGATTACTTAATGACAGCTAGGGGATTTAAAAAAAAATTATCTGATGATAAAGATGAGGCTGTTGTTTCACACTGAATGGCCACTAACAATCTCTCTCTTCCTTTTTCAAATAAACAGACTGATAAAAGACAGCAACCTAACAAAAAGTGAGGAAAAAGAAAATTGAGCTGAGAAAGAGATAGTGCAAAGAAGTGATTAAAAGACCTTGTAAGAGGCCAAGGGACTCATTACCTTTTGAATCGATTACAGTTTAGGAATAAAAATGAACCCAGCAAGGCCCACCTAACTGACTGATCTATTAAGGAGTAGACTTGTAAATTTAGTGTGCTTTTCACTGTTCCAAATCAAAACCAAGAGAAGTAAGTTAAAAACTCATTAGTAGAAAATAAAATGCACCAGATAGCTCTATCTGCTTCAAGAATACGAGTTAAAACAGAACGTAAGAAATATTCCTGGTACATTTGCAGGCCACCATGACATTCTTAAAATGCTATGGATCGCAAATGTGCATTGTCCATTCTCTGGGGCTGCCTCGTGGTGGGGACCGTGGACAGAGGAATGCTGTGTAAAGGTCACTAGTTTAAATGCCGTGACCGCAGCAAGCCAGAGATAATGAATGCGTATGTCGTTTTGAAAGGAGACTGCTTCTCTGAAGCCAGTGTAGAAACCCATCATCTTCATCAAACATTAGCTATCCTCCCCCAATTCCTGTTTCACAGGTCAGCTGGTGGTACCGCTCTATAGGACACACATAGCACGTGTTTGCTGATAGGCAGGACTGATTCTAAGTAAAGCAGGCAAATCTTGGCAACACCTTCCCAAAGGGCACTCACCTCCACCAGTGCTCCCAGGCAGAAGTCTCCAGCATCATGTCTCCATTCTCTCTCATCCTTTTGATGGTCCCCAGGAATTTGTTTGAGGTCCTCTTGTCTTTCAGGCTGATAATTAGCAAATCTAGTAAACCAATCCTTTCTGTTGACTTAGGTGAAAAAGCTAAGAGGCTCCCAGGGATCTCCCATTTCCTTCCAAATAACAATCGTATTTTAACAATGGCTTCAAACTAGACTTTCTTACATTAGCTCATTAGTGACTCTAAGACTCCAGCAGTGGACACAAAGAGGAAGAATATTGCTGTTTTCATTATGAAAGTAATATGTAAATTTACTTGGAGGAAAACATATGGCAACATATTAACAGTTTTTAAGTTTGATGGGCTTTAAAGTGATCTTGTTTTTCTTTTTTGAGACAGATTCTCTCTCTGTCTCCCAAGCTGGAGTGCAATGGAGCGCTCTCAGCTCACTGCAACCTCCGCCTCCCGGATTCAAACAATTCTCCTGCCTCAGCCTCCTGAGTAGCTGGGATTAGAGGTGTGCACCACCACATGCAGCAGATTTTTGTATTTTTAGGTAGAGATGGGAGTTCACCATGTTGGTCAGGCTGGTCTCAAACCCCTGACCTCGTCATCTGCCCATCTCAGCCTCCCAAAGTGCTGGAATTACAGGCGTGAGCGACTTTGCCGTGCTTGGAGTAATTTTTTTAAAAAGACTATGTGTGGGCCGGGCATGGTGGCTCACACTTGTAATCCCAGCACTTTGGGAGGCCAGGGCGGGCAGATCACCTGAGGTTAAGACTTTGAGAGGGCCTGGCCAACATAGTGAAACCCCGTCTCTACTAAAAATACAAAAATTAGCCGGACGTGGTCACACACGCCTGAAATCCCAGCTACTCGAGAGGCTGAGACAGGAGAATTGCTTGAACCCGGGAGACGGACATTTCTGTGAGCCGAGATCGCACCACTGCACTCCAGCCTGGGCAACAGAACGATACTCCCTGTCTCAAAAAACAACAACAAAAATAACAACAACAACAACAAAACTATGTGTGTGTATGTATCTTCTTTTTAAGTATTATCTACCTTTTCTACAGTAATTATATATTATTGAACAATCCAATTAACATAAGAAAAACAAAGTAATATTTACATTGTAAAAACGTATGAATTATAGAAATAAAGTCCTCCATAATCCTGCCCATTAACCATGAACTAATAAATGAGTATATTTTTACTCACACTTCTTCCACAAACATTTGAAAAGTTGGTGAAATAATCTTATCTTATGTATACAATCTTATAGCATCTTTAAAATCAACAAACATTATTACAAAAGTTTTCTTTTTACTATTGAAAATTCATAGCAAACATCTCTTTTAATGAATGTGCAATACTCAGATTCATAGGTGGACCATAATTTCTGCCCCTTTCTCCTTCTGTGGGATTATCGACAATACTTTTAGATGATTTCTGTTTAAAGATAGTGAAAAAAAAAAAAGGATACACATGTATCTTCAAGGCCTTCTGAAACTAAGTGACAATAAAAAGGAATTTGTGTCTGTTTTGCATGAACTCCCAAGGAGAAAGAGAACAAAAGAGAGAAAAACAGCAGCAAAATTGAGCAAGCTAGAAAGCAGATACAAAAGTGATCACCGATTAGGCAGACCAGAGAATGCTGAATTGAAAGCTGATAGTGCAGGAATCTAAGATGTAATTTCATTTAAATTTTAGAACCTGCAAAAGGCATGTGTATGGGTGGCACTGGGCACTCTGAAAGTGGGGATAAAGATGAAGCTAAAAAGTCCTTGAAATCTGCAGAGCCAAGTGGCAGTCCTTCCTTACCCTGAAAGAGACTGAGATGTCTCTTCTTCAGAGGCTAAAACTAAGTCTCTGGCTTGGAGGTTATCAGCACAGTTGAGAGCAGGGTGACTATACTGAAAACAGGAGTCTTAAGTGAAGATATACAGAGTGTTGAGGCACACTGCCTGAGCCTTCCTAGGCTTGCTCAGCCCCCAGGATCCTGACAGCAAGGCCTAGAATCCTTTACATGGGAGTATGGCAGAGTACATTGTGGAGGGCTGACCTTTCTGAGCCCAGAGACCAAAAGGTGCTGACAGCAGGGATTTTGCAGGATGAAATCCCAGCCACACCATCCTACGGTGAGGATTAGAGAGGGTAAACTCTTCCCAAAAGCATAGACTTCTAAGCTGGCTTTAGTGTGCCTCTCAAGAATGAGAAGACAAAGAATCAGCAAACCCAGGGAGTTAAGAGCCAGAAAACTAGAAACAAAAATTGTTCAGAAACATTCAGAAAATTAAAAAGTTATTTTTTCAAGAAAAGAGAGGAAAGGTGAGTAAGGAAGGATCCATGAGGGATGTGGAAGTTGTCAAGGTCTTCCTCAGGCATCTTCTTATCCAACTGGGAGAGATGGGGGAAGGAGCAGAAAATGAAAAGTACTCCTGCTGGGAATGGTAGTTCATGCCTAATCCCAGATTTTTGGGAGGCCAAGGCAGAAGTATTGATTGAGCCCAAGATTTCAAGACCGGCCTGGGCAACACAGTGAGACCCTCTCTCTCTACCAAAAAAAAAATTAAAAAGAAATTAGCCAAATATGATGGTACACGCCTGTAGTCCCAGCGACTTGGCAGACTGATGTGGGAGGATCGCTTGAGCCTGGGAGGCGGAGGTTGCAGTAAGCCGAGATTGTGTCACTGCACTCCAGCCTAGGTGACAGAGTGAGACCCTGTCTCAAATAAAAAATTAAAAATAAAGGTCCTGGCTGGCTGAGGTGGCTCACGCCTATAATCCCAGCACTTTGGGAGGTTGAGGTGGGCAGATCACCTGAGGTCAAGAGTTGGAGACCAGCCTGGCCAAAATGGTGAAACCCCATCTCTATTACAAATACAAAAATTAACCAGGCATGGTGGCACATGCCTGTGGTCCCAGCTACTAGGGAGGCTGAGGTGGGGAATCAGTTGAATCTGGGAGGCGGAGGTTGTGTTGATCCAAGATTGCGCCACTGCACTCCAACTGTAGCAACAGAATGAGCCTCCGTCTAAAAAATAAAAATAAAAATAAATAAAATAAAGGCCCTGTCTCCAAGTACAGTCACATGCTAAGGTACTAGGTGTTAGGACTTCAACATAGGAATTTAGGGAAGGGCCCACAATTTGGCCTGTAACACATAGTCAGCTGTGAATATTTCCTGGTCATAATAACATAGTCATAAAAAACAAGTTCTGAATGTAGTTATCCAAATTGGTAAGTATATCAAGAGAATGAAAAAATACAAGGACAGACCAGAAGTGCATGTGCCTATGTGTGTAAGAAATAAGACGAAGAAAGAAAGAAAGAAAGAAAAAAGGAAAAAGGCAGGCCAGGTGTGGTAGCTCATGCCTGTAATCCCAGCACTTTGGGAGGCCGAGACGGGTGGATTGCCTGAGGTCAGGAGTTCAAGACCAGCCTGGCCAAAATGGTGAAATCTCGTCTCTACTAAAAATACAAAAATTAGCTGGGGTTTGGGGGGCGGTGTTGGAGGTGGTGGCGCATGCCTGTAATCCCAGCTACTCAGAGGGCTGAGGCAGGAGAATCACTTGAACCCAAAAGGCGGAGGCTGCAGTGAGCCAAGGTCCACCACTGCACTCCAGCCTGGGCGGCAGAGCAAGTCTCTGTCTCAAAAAAAATAAACAAATAAATAAAAGAAAAGAAAGAAAGAGTACGGAGTAGGAGAGGTGGAAAGGCGAAAGAAATCTAAATCTTTAGCATTCCTAAGGACAAACAATACAAAAATGTTTAAAGATTTATTTGTGTTATTTAGAAATAGTATTTAAAAGTGGCTCCCTCTGAAGTAGACAATTGCTGCATAATTGGGCCGGGCATTTCTGTTTTCCACAACCAGCCTATTAGAACCATTTGATGTTTTAAAACTGTGGCAATAACTGTGATAAAATTTCCTGAAATGAAAGAATCCAAACATTTTTAAAATATATATATTTTTTGAGATGGAGTCTTGCCCTGTCGCCCATGCTGGAGTGTGCGGTGGTTTGATCTCGGCTCACTGCAATTTCTGCCTCCCGGGTTCAAGCAATTCTCCTGCCTCTGCCTCCCAAGTAGCTAGGGTGGCTACACCACCATGCCCAGCTAATATTTTCATATTTTTAGTAGAGATGGGGTTTCATCATGTTGGCCAGGCTGGTCTCAAACTCCTGACCTCAAGTGATATGCTCACCTCAGCCCAGCAATATGCTGGAATTACAGGCGGGAACCACCTCGCCCATCTGTATTTTCTAGAATTTTTAATAAATAGAATCGTGGCCAGGAGCAGTGGCTCACGCCTGTAATCCCAGCACTTTGGGAGGCCAAGGCAGGCGGATCATGAGGTCAAGAGATTGAAACCATTCTGGTCAACATGGTGAAACTCTGTCTCTACTAAAAAAAAAAAAAAAAAAAATTAGCCAGGCGTGGTGGTGTGTGCCTGTAATTTCAGCTACTTGGTAGGCTCAGGCAGGAGAATCACCTGAACCCAGGAGGTGGAGGTTGTGGTGAGCCGAGATCGTGCCATTGTACTCCAGCCTGGGCAACAGGAGTGAAACTCCATTTCAAAAAAAAAAAAAAAGATACATGTAACACAAAATTTACCATTTTTATTATTTTAAGGTATACAATTCAGTGGCATTAACTACATTTACAACATTGTACAACCATCAAGAGAGTAATTTCCCTCTTTTGATAGGGTCCTTGGATGCACTACAGTTTTTTGGATGCACTTAGTTCCAAAATATTTTAATCATCAGCAACAGAAATCTCATACCCATTAAGCAGTCACTACGCATTCTCTCTCACCCCTTTCCCTGTAACTACTCATCTGCTTGCTGTCTCTATGGACTTGGCTATTTTAGTTATTTCTTATAAATTAAATCACACAATATGTGGCTTTTTATGTGTGGCCTCCTTCACTTAGTGTGATGTTTTTGAGGTTCATCCATGTTGTAGCATGTGTTAGTACTTAATTCCTTTTTATGACTGAATAATACCCAATTGCCTGTATATGCCACATTTTGTTTATTCTTTCATCTGTTTATAGATATTTGGGTTTTTCAAAATCTTTCATCTGTCTATGTATCATGAATAGAGCTGCTATAAAGATTCATGTACAAGTCTTTGAACACCTGTTTTAAATTCTTTTTGGTATATACCTAAGAATAGAATTACTAGTTAATATAGGAATTCTTTGTTTGACTTTTTGAGAAAACGCCAAACTGTATTCCACAGTGGCTGCACCATTTTACCATTTCCATCAACAATGTATGAGGGTTCCAGTTTCTCTACATTCTGGCCAACACTTATTTTCCTCTTTAAATTTTTTTCCCTTATGGTCATCCTAGTGGGTGTGAAGTGGCATGTCACTGTGGTGTGCATCTGTATATCTGTAATGACTAATAATGCTGATTGTCTTTGCATACGTTTATTGGCCATTTTTATCTCTCTTTGGAGAAATGTCAAGTCCTATGCCTATTTTTTTAATTGGGTTGTCTTTTTGTTGTTGAGTGTTTTAAGAGTTCTTTATGTATTCTGGATACTAGATCCTTATCAATATATGATTGGGAACTATTTTCTCCCATTCTCTGAGTTGTTTTCCACTCTCTTGATAGGGTCCTTGGATGTACTACAGTTTTTACATTTGATGAAGCTGCCAGGGTGCAGTGGCTCATGCCTGTAATTCCAGCACTTTGGGAGTGGGAGGAATGTGGGTGTATTATCTGAGGTCAGGAGTTCCAGACCAGCCTGGCTAACATGGTGAAACCCCATCTCTACTAAAAATACAAAAAGTTAGCTGGGCGTGGTGGTGGCGCCTGTAATCCCAGCTACTTAGGAGGCTGAGGCAGGAGAATTGCTTGAACCTGGCAGGCGGATGTTGCAGTGAGCCAAGATTGTGCCATTGCACTCCAGCCTGGGCAACCAAAGGGAAATTCCACCTTAAAAAATAAAAATAAAGAAAGAAAGTTTGATGAAGTGTAATTTATGTTACTTAGGCTGGGCTTGAACTCCTGGGCTCAAGCGATCCCCTCTCCTCAGCCTCCCACGTAGCTGGGACTGCAGTGAGCACCACCCCAGCCAGCTTATTTTTTCTTCTGTTGCTTGTGCTTTGTGCTTTCAGTGTCATATTTGACAAGTCATTGCCAAATCCAGGGTCCTCAGGATTTGCCCCTATATTTTCTTCTAAGAATGTTACAGTTTTAGCTCTTAAACGTAGGCCTTTGATCCATTTTGAGCTAAGTTTTATACATGTTAAGGATTCAACTTCACTATTTTTGCATGTGGCTATCCAGTTATCTCACATTGATTGATTTGGTTTTTGTTTTGTTTTGAGACAGAGTCTGGCTCTGTCATCCAGGCTGGAGTGCAGTGGCTCGATCACGGCTCACTGCAACCTCCGTCTCCCAGGCTCAAGCGATTCTCCTGCCTCAGTCTCCTGAATAGTTAGGATTACAGGCACCTGACATCATGCCTGGCTAATTTTTGTGTTTTTAGTAGAGATGGGGTTTCATCATGTTGACCAGGCTGATCTCAAACTCCTGACCTTAGGTGATCCGCCTATCTTGGCCTCCCAAAGTGCTGGGATTACAGGAGTGAGCCACCGTGCCTGGCCTCCATTATTTTTTTAATGGAGAAATTAAAATGACTTTATGGTTGTATATATACCAAATAGAATTTAATAGAGGGAAAGTTTATTGAATTGTAAACACTATGTCAAAAAGATAAACTTTAAAAATTAAGTTGAATAAAACAAATTAAAATGATGGGGTAAGTGGGGAAAAGTAGCAGTTGGGAAACCGTTGACTAGGGAGGTTGAAAGATTTCCAATCCTGATACAGGCCTGTTGGTAAAATGCAGAGCTGCAAGAGCAATGTTTGAGTTAAAGACCCATAAATTTGTAGCCTCGTTATGGCTCTGATTCCTAGCCCTGAAATCAGCAGATTGGACATAGAAAGCATTAGAGAAAATCATAGTTGATAGTGAAAACATGTGAGGGGCTTTTATTTTTTAATGAATGAAAACAGGAGTGAAGAATAGAACTCATTGATTAAATAATCATATAAAAGTCGCTGTTGGCTGGGTGCGGGTGGCTCACGCTTACAGCACTTTGGGAGGCCTAGGCGGGTGGATCACAAGGTCAGGAGTTCAAGACCATCCTGGCCAGCATGGTGTAACCCCACATCTACTAAAAATATAAAGAATGAGCCAGACATGGTGGCACGTGCCTGTAATCCCACTTACTCAGGAGGCTGAGGCAGGAGGAGAATTGCTTGAACCTAGGAGGCAGAGGTTGCAGTGAGCCAAGATTGCACCACTGCACTTCATCCAGGCTGGACGACAGAGTGAGACTCTGTCTTAAAAATAAAAAGAGTCACTGTCATAACACTATGTAATTCTCTTCAAAATGTCGGCAAGTCTGTTTTTTTTTTTCATTTCATAGATCCCCTGTGACGCATTTCAAGCTTGCTGTGTTACATAATTTTTTACATGTCATTTGCTCTGTTCCCTAGTTTCTAAGAGCCATGACTAAAACCTAGGTCCAATTAACTTGTGGTGTCATGAATTTATTTCATCTTACCATGAAATTCCAAATTTCTGTTATTGGCTTATTACCCATAACTCTTTATTGCATCGTTAGTGGTTGCTGGCCTATACATATATCTTTAACTTAGCATAATCAACCTTCAAGTGACATTCTTATGATAGGCTGGGCGCAGTGGCTTATGCCTGTAATCCCAGCAGTTTGGGAGACCGAGGCGGACAAATCATCTGAGACCAGGCTGGCCAACATGGTAAAACCCTGTGTCTACCAAAAATACAAAAATTAGCTGGGTGTGGTGGCACGGGGCTTTAGTCCCAGCTACTCTGGAGGCTGAGTCAGGAGAATCACTTGAACCTGGGAGGCAGAGGTTGCAGTGAGCCGAGATGGCGACACTGCACTCCCGCCTGGGCGACAAGAGTGAAACTCCCTCTCAAAGAAAAAAAGAAAAAAGAATCTTATGATATAGTATGCTTCCATTTCTCCGCTCGCAGTCTTTGTAGTGTGTAGTTTTCAAACATTTTACTTCTAAAGATATTATAAGCCCGCAACACATTGTTATTATTTTTGCTTTAAGCAGTCAGTTATCTTTAAAGATATTTAAATCATAAGAAAAAAAATGGTTGTATTTGCTAGGAGTGGTGGCTCATGCCTGTAGTTCCAGAACTTTGGGAGGCTGAGGTGGGCAGATCATTTGAAGTCAGGAGTTCAAGACTAGTCTGGCCAACATGGTGAAACCCCATCTCTACTAAAAATACAAAAATTAGCTAGGCATGGTGGCATGTGCCTGTAGTCCCAGCTACTAGGGAGGCTGCGGCAGGAGGATCACTTGAACCCAGGAGGTGGAGGTTGCAGTGAGCTGAGATCATGCCATTGCACTCCAGCCTGGGCGAGAGAGTAAGACTCTACCTCAAAAAAAAAAAAAAGAAAAAAAGAAAAAGAAAGGAAAAAACAATCTTATTTACATCTATAGTTATAGTTTCTAGTGTCTTCATTTCCTTCTGCGGTTCTAGATTTCCAACTAGCATAATTTTCTTTCTCCTTGAAGGACTTTGAACCTTTCCTGTAGGTCATGACTGTTGGCGATGAATACTTTCAGCTTCTTCTTCTTTTGTTTTCTTTTTTGAGATGGAATCTCACTCTGTCACCCAGGCTAGAGTGCAGTGGCACAATCTTGGCTCACCGCAACCTCCACCTCCTGGGTTCAAGCAATTCTTGTACCTCAGCCTTCCGAGTAGCTGGGACTGCAGGCGCCCGCCACCATGCCTGAATAATTTTTGTATTTTTAGTAGAGACATGTTTCGCCATGCTCGAACTCCTGACCTCACGCGATCCACCTGCCTCGGCCTACCAAAGTGTGGAGATGACAGTCGTGAGCCACCATGCTTAGTTTTAGCTTCTGTATGTATATTTTTAAAAAGTCATTATTTTTATCTTCATTTTTAAGAAGATATTTTTGCCGCATATACTGCTCTAGATTAATGGCTGTGGCTTTTTTTTCAAGGAGGAATAAAGATATCCCAGTCTTGCGTAGGTTTCATACCTCATGCATTGAACAGTACTTAGGTGAATATGCTACTGGAACCCGTGCTGATCTCAGACCTCTCTCTGTGCAGTTCTCTACTCCCCCATATGCTGCCTTACAAATTCCAGCTGCCTTGTCCTCCTCACACCGCCAGCAATGTCTCAGTCAGGGAGACTGCTGACTCCCCATGGGGACCACTCCCTGGAAACTCGCTGCAGTCAGTCAAAGGCCTCATTTGTTTCTGCTGTCTCAGTGATCACTGTTCTTCATTGTCTGATATCAAATGTCTTGAAAACAGTTGTTACATATATATATAAATATATATATTTTTTTTTAATTAAAAAAATTTTTTTTTCTTATAAAGATGGGATTTCACCATGTTGGTCAGGCTGGTCTTGAACTCCTGCCTCAGGTGATCCGCCCGCCTTGGCCTCCAAAGTGCTTGGATTACAGGCATGAGCCACCACGCCCGGCCTCCATATATTTTGCCAGATTTTAGTTGTTTCAGATGATATAGTAAGTTCAGTCGTTCTCACGCCATCTTTGCCAAGCGCAGAAGTCATCCATGTGGGTTTTATTTGGCCTGCGCACGAGTAGGGCAACCCCTGGTATTTAGCACTAGCCTCTGGCTTCGAAGGTCTTGGAGTGTACTGGAAAAATGTTGGCATCATGGGAACAAAAGAGTATTCTAGTTTAGAGATCCAGATTGAAAGTCGCTTTACCTCTCTGTCTCTAAAATTTGAAAGCTGACTCCTATTAATATCAATAACCTTTTTTGGTGTAAGTTCTCTGATTCAACACCAGCAGTTTCCTCAACTTTAGGGAAGTGTTACTTGTAGATAGGAACTCGTAGTTGAAGTTTAGGACCACTGTTGTTCTGGATTTTGCCTTTCTGCTTATTACCATCATTCCCAGGTAGCTATGTGGCTGTCACCACCTCCACTTCAGAAACAAGAGATTAAGTGTGGCTGAGGGTATGGTACAGGTTCTGGCTTCCCGCGTCCGTTCCAACTCGGCTACCTTTCCTAAAGTGAGGTATTTCTGACGTATTTTGTAGTAATTTATAAAGCAATCATCTCCCATCTTCACAACTGAAAGTGTTAAGAGTAGGCTGAGACTTTGCAATGACATATTTCTTGGTTCCTTACTGACAGTGTCAAATTGACAAGTGACACCTGTCATTTGTGGTTGTGTGGAACGAAGCTACTGGTCTCACAGCCATGTTCTGGAAGGAGAATTCCAGGATGTTATTTTTCTGGTGTATGTATATTTAATATTTTCATCTGTGCCTTTACAAACTATTTCTCAACTGTCCGGGATCTTTAGAGATCATCCAAGTGGAATTCAGTGCTGCTGCTGGAACTCTTTTCCTTCAACATCCAGAAAATCAGAAGAGAAAACTTTTCCTAGAATAAAGGAATGGCAGGCCGGGCACAGTGGCTCACACCTGGAATCCCAGCACTTTGGGAGGCCGAGGCAGGTGGATCACCTGAGGTCCGGAGTTTGAGACCAGCCTGGCCAACACGGTGAAACCGATCTCTACTAAACATACAAAAAATTAGACAGGCGTGGTAGCAGATGCCTGTAATCCCAGCTACTCGGGAGGCTGAGGCACGAGAATCACTTGAATCCAGGAGGTGGAGGTTGTAGTGAGCCAAGATCGCGCCAATGCACTCCAACCTGGGCAACAAGAGCAAAACTCCATCTCAAAAAAAAAAAAAAAGAATAAAGGAATGGCAAACCACTTTGTGGCCTCTTTTTCTCCCTCATCAACTCTCTACCCTTACCAATTTTTTGTTAAACAGGTGAAGTTGGCTCTCAGTGAGTGTCTAGAGCAAGCTTCGTGTGTTCAGAGGTGTGTGTACCTAAAGGGAAAGTCGGGATCTTGTCATTTATGTCAGTGGGGTGGAAATGGGAGCAGATGGGTATTTTGATGATTTACATAAAAGCTTCTGCTCTTTCTGATCTTCTGTTGGTGGAGCAACCTCCTTCTCTCCTAGGATACTTTTTATACATTGCACGTAACATTTAGACTAATGTGAAAGAGAAAACATGCTGGCATTAAATATGCCTGTGAATGGCACCCACCATTTCAGTAGACCTGTGAATGTACAGACTGAGTCAGAGGTGGTAAAGGAAAGCCCCAGTAATATATTATGAGAGCCACTCCTTGTCTCTAGAAACAAATGTCTAGTGAATAGGAGTCTTCCCCTTTTTTTTTTTCCACCAATATTGCCTCTGTTTCCATTTGCATTTCCAGAAGTGACCCAATTCCGAGTTTTTCAAATCTTCCTTGCTTCACACATCAAAGCTCACAGCCTTCATAACGGGGTAGAACAAGCAGTTGGAAGGGTGGCATTGTTTTCTCTTTCAGCACAATGTCAGCTACTATAAAAGATCTCTTTTGATAGCAAGGGACTTACCTATGTAAACACTTGGGCTTGTGGTAATTTGTGCCTTTTCAACTAAGCAGGATGTTAACACATAAAGCCAAAAGTGAGGCAACAACTTCTGACAGCCGGTTCAGGGACCACAGAGTTGGAAAGGCCTTTGGCCATCCAAAAACATTCCTTCTTTGTCAATCCAGAAGCTTTGGATCAATCCCCTCTTCTCAAAGTTTCCTTGGAGTACCTCATAGTCCAGTACTCACCCTTGAAATTGCACTTGACAAATAATCTCTTTTCTTTGCCAAGTTAACAATACCGTGACCTCGCCAAATAGTTCCTTACTGTACACCTGAGTTTTAAAGGTGTGGCATTCATGCGTTTCAAATTTCAAAAGCCTGAAACTTGGCATAACTCCTGATAAGCCTCATAGCTTCCTTTTTTCTTTTCTTTTCTCTTTTCCTTTTCTTTACCTTCTTCTTTCTGTCTTTCTGCCATCCCTCCCTCCTTTTCTTACTCTCTCGCTTTCTTCCTTTTTACGTATTTTTCAAGATAACTTAGTTTGCAGAAAGAAAACCATCTGACTCACAAGCCTATGGCCTCTGTTTGACAAGACACAATAAAACATAATGGATAGTGAGACTGCTCATGCTTTGTTAGTTACTTCGGGTCAGTAGTCAAGGAGTGACCTAATCCTTCAGTTGTGGAGATAAAGCAGTTCCTTCTGGGGTGCATTCAATTCAAGGATGTTTTGTTGAGACTCCTAACCAGGGTTCCTATAGCGACAGCCCATCAAAGTATTAGCACCTGCCCAGCTGGTGCTCAAAAGAGGCTGGCAGCACACTAGGCCGTCTCAGAAGTTACCAGAGGACAACACATCCACTTATTATTTTCCATTTCCTCCCTTTATTTTATTTGACAAACCCATCACAATTATTTGGGGTAAAGAAAAATTTTATATAGAACGCCTGTCCTATTTTCCTTTGCTTTAAAGACATCTTCAAGCATGACGTATCTAAGCAGAGGAATGATGAACATAGAGGATTTGAAATAACCGATGGATGTTTGTCTTGAGATAGTTTTAAAATCTGGTGATAGCTCTAACCGCATATAAATGGAGGGCAGGAGGGCTCCTCCGAGCTGAATTTTTGAACAAGGGATGCGTTACGCCTGCACTCTCTCATGCCTGATTCTAATTTGGAAGCTGATCCAAATTAGTAAACCTAAGTAAATCTCTTTTTAGGGAGCTCAAACTTATTTATGTATTTTTTGAGACAGGATCTTACTCTGTTGCCCAGGCTAGAGTGCAGTGGTACAATCTTGGCTCACTGCAGCCTCTGCCTCCTGGGTTCTTCAACCCATTCTTGTGCCTCAGCCTCCTGAGTAGCTGGGACTACAAGTGCCCACCACCATATCAGGATAATTTTTGTATTTTTGTGGAGATGGGATTTTGCCATGTTGCCCAGGTTGATCTTGAACTCCTGGCCTCAAGGGATCTGCACGCCTCAGCCTCCTGAAGTGCTGGGATTACAGGCATGAGCCACCGTGCCTAGCCAAGCTTGAATTCTTGATCTCAGTCTCCTCATGCCCATGCCTTATTTTGGTCTTTTATTTTACATAATGAGACACCTTGGGTTTTACATCAGTGAAAGTATGCCATTTCACAAAATACCAAGACGGTTGCCCTTTCCAGGAGTAGCATTTCAGATCCCACATATATTCAGCCTTGACAGAAGGCTTAGTTTTAAATGTCTAAAGGCATGTACAAAGAAAGAAAGAATAGCTGAATGCTAGCATTGCCCCTTTTGAAACCGGACTTAGCCTTGAAAAGCAGCCATTATGTGAATGAGAGGGACGAAGACGTTAACTAGAGGTCGGGGGATTCTATGAAGGAATGACTAAGTTAATCTTCTAAAAATAGGTTGGTGACTTGACTCTCAACAGTTGGGCGCCTTGTAGGTCTAATGCATGGACGTCATAAAGATAGTGACTGTGCTTAGTTTTTATGCACAACTTCTTTGGTTTAACTGCCACTGTATCAGACGGGGGGACTAGAATGGAAGCTCTGCAGTTTACCCACCTGCGTTTTGATTTGTAACTTGCTGTACAGAAAAGTCGTAGGAAGTGGGGCAGGTAGAAACTCCTCTAGCTAGAAACATAAACTTGTTTCATAGAAGGAACATAAAGCAACAGCAGAGATGAATGCTAACAAGGGACTTTCTTCTGGCTGTTCAGAACAGACAGAGTATTGTGTTCCATACTGGTTGATCCAGTCTTTGCTTTCATGGTTTTCTGCTCCTTGGGCCAGAATATTGGCCGGCATTTTTCAGAAGTTGTAATTATTACACACTGTGCCTGCAGGGGCATGAAGAACCAAGGAAGCTTCAAGACTGAAAACTGTGGGTTAGGAAACAGCAAACCACTGGGTTCAGCTTTTGGGTTTATATCATCAACCAGCAACTGATCAAAACACACAGAAATTAATCTACGGACATAATTTTGTGTTCCTATCAAAACTGTAGAAAAACAATAACAGCTTGACCGCACCCTTCACCCAGAGGGAACTTTGCTCATGAAAGACATAAATCATTTTGTAGAGCAGAACATTCTTTGAAAGCTCTGAGTAGAAGAAAGCACTTGCTTAAGGAGCTTAATTGATAGGAACTGCTAAGTTTGGACAGGTCTGCAGAAGTTCAAAGCCACCGATTTTAATCCCAAACCATTTTAATTTTGCTTAACTTTTCTTTCTTTCTGAGTGACTACGCTGCAAACTTCTATTAATCTAGTGCCAAGTAATTTTTCTTAAGAAGGTGGATACTTTGCAAGTTCCAGAGCCATGAGACGGCTGTCAGGAGTGCGCGTAATACGGTTTTGTGTAGATAAAAACAGAGGCACAGGAAAGTAGGTCATTCTGTTTTATATGTGGAACAGATTCTGGCTCTCGAAGTTTGCTCTGATTGAAAACAATAAGGGACTAGTACTTCTTTAAGTTTGGAAATGTAATGCCTCTGGCAATACAGGATCTTGGAGAGTGGAGGCTAATGTTTTCATAGTTGGGATTTCACGTTAGTAGAACAGCCAAAATGTCAACTGTTTGCAACGAGAGTCATCCAATTCACACATATGCAGCTGGAGAGAAAGCTTAGCTCCAGGAGATGACAGTTAACATTTTGGGGATGAACGAGAAGAATGCAGAAGTAGCCTCCTGCAGCCAAGAAATGAGTGGTTGTTGGAAGAACCACTTTAACAAAATTGTTCTTTCTTTCATTGCTAGCACAAGAGACTTGTAACATTGCATTTAGACTTTCGTACTATGCGATTTTTTTTTTTTTTTGGCCCATTTGAGAGTTAAGAGCTTACAAAAGTGACTGGGTTGGATAACTTCAGCAGAACTGATTTCTTGAAAACAGCAAATGGGCCAATTTTGGCTAGTTTATCTTCATGAAATGGATGGCCGGAATCACAGCATATTTGGTCATTCTGGCCATCTTAATAACTGACACAGATCAATACCTCAGACACTTTTTTCTTGACATTTATTCTCTAGAGAAAAAATTGATTTATTGAGATGACTCTTCCTTTTTGTGACTCTTAGTCTTTCTACAGTCTTGCGAATAACTACTTGTCTGTATTGTTCTGGTCATTCTTTATTTTTTGATGAACTAGAATATTAGTTTTTATTGGCTTCAATAGTGTGGTCCAGGACGGTTTTTTAAAAACCCACGTAGGCCGGGTGTAGTGGCTCATACCTGTAATCCCAGCACTTTGGGAGGCTAAGGCGGGCTGATCACGAGGTCAGGAGATTGAGATCATCTGGACAACATGGTGAAACCCCATCTCTGCTAGAACTATAAAAATTAGCTGGGCGTAGTGGTGCGTGACTGTAGTCCCAGCTACTAGGGAGGCTGAGGCAGGGGAATCACTTGAACCAGGGAGGTGGAGGTTGCAGCGAGCCAAGATCGTGCCACTGTACTCCAGCCTGGGCAACAGAGCGAGACTCAGTCAAAAACAAACACACATATAAGCTGGTGTATTTAGTGTTGTGTAGATATTTTTTATTGCACTATCTCTTAAGGCTGGCACTGCTGAATATGAAACAGCTGGAAATCAACTGGCCAACAAACTATCTTAAAACAGCAGTAATCATGAGCTACTCAAGGAAAAGTACCACCTCACACATTCAAAGACACAGAAATCACAGAACACAGATTCTGTCAAAAAAATAAATAAATAAAATAACAAATGTTAATGAGAATGTAGAGAAATAGAAATCCTTGTGTACTGCTGGTGGGAATGCAAAACGGTGCAGCCACTATGGGAAATATTAGGATTGTTCCTTAAAAAATTAAAAATTAAAAACAGAATTACCATATGATTCAGTAATTCCACTTCTGGATATATATTCAAAATAATTGAAATCAGGGACTCAGAGAGATATCTGCACACCCATGTTCTTAGCAGCATCATTCACAATAGCCAAAAGGTGAAAGCAACTCAGGTTGCTGCCAATGGATGAATGGGTAAGCAAAATATGTAAATATATACAATGGAATACCATTCAGCCTTGAAGGAAATTCTGGTACATTACAACATGGATGAAACTTTGAAGATGTTAGGTGAAATTTAAAACGCCAGTCGCAGAAGGACAAATACTACATGATTCCACTGATCTGAGATACCTAGAGTAGTCAGACTCATAGACACACAAAGTGGGATGATGGTTGCCTGGGGCTGCAGGGAGGAGGAAATGGAGAGTTAGTGTTTCATGGATACACAGTTTCAGTTGGAAAAGATGAGAAAGTTGACATGGATGGTGGCGATGGTTGCACATGCAATGTGAATATATTCTGTGTATTTAAATGCCATCAAACTGTATATTTAATAACGGTTCAGCTGGTAAATATTATGTATATTTTATCATAATAAAGAAAAAAAACTATTAGGCCAGGAAGTCACCTTAAAAAAAAAGATATACAGGACATGGTGCTATCTTCAGTGGATTTGTATTCTCTTTGTTTCCTGCCTTCTGCAGAGGCCAGCAAAGCTCTTTTTGTATATCTTAAATGACTTCAGTTCCACACCTTCCTTGCCCCTTGTCTGAGAAAGGATTCCTTGCTTCTCTCTTCTTCTCCCTATCCTCCCCCCTTCCACATGTTCTCCCCTTCATTTCAGGGTTCAGGAGAGATATATAGGGCGCTCTGGTTGACACTGATCTCATGGACATCCATGTAAAATACTCAGACTTAATATGTGAACAAGGTGTCTTTCATCACCTTGATAGAACTGTGAAAAGAAAATTAAAGGTGCAGGAGAGGGCAGGAATAGAGAACCCTAATAGAGAACTGTAAGCTGATGTTTGCCCTCAAAGGCTCGGTACCTATATGACTAAGAGAAAGCTAAACACTTACCAGGCAAAGGAGTTTTAATTTTGGAGGAAACTATTGAAACCTCAGTTTGGACTGGGTGCAGTGGCTCATGCCTGGGAGGCCAAGGCAGGCAGATCACCTGAGGTCAGAAGTTCAAGACCAGCCTGGCCAACCTGCCGAAACCCCATCTCTACTAAAAATACAAAAATTAGGTGAGCATGGTGGTGCGCACCTGTAGTCCCAGCAACTCAGGAGGCTGAGGCAGGAGAATCACTTGAACCTGGGAGGCGGAGGTTGCAGTGAGCTGAGATTGCACCACTGCACTCCAGCCTGGGCAACAGAGCAAGACTCAAGAAAGAGAGAAGGAAGGAAGGAAGGAAGGAAGGAAAGGAGGAAAGGAGGGAGAGAAGGAGGAAGGGAGGGAGGGAGGGAGGAAGGAAGAAAAGAAGGAAGGAAGGAAAGAAGGAAGGAAAGGAAGGAAGGAAGGAACTTACTTCAGTTTGCTTTCAGGAAGTCTTAACTTTGTAAGAGATGTCCCTGGAAAAATGTGGCTTTGCGGGATTCATGATAGTTTTGGTCCAGGTTAGGTTATGTTTTCTGCCCATTTCTTTTTTTTTTTTTTTTGAGACAGTCTTGCTTTGTTGGCCAGGCTGGAGTGCAGTGGCGCAATCTGGACTCAGTACAACCTCAAGCAGTTCTCCTGCCTCAGCCTCCCAAATAGCTGGGACTACAGGCGTGCGCCACCACACCCAGCTAATTTTTGTATTTTTCATAGTGACGGGGTTTCACCGTGTTGACCAGGATGGTCTTGAACTACTGATCTCGTGATCTGCCCACAGTGGCCTCCCGAACTGCTGGGATTACAGGCGTAAGCCACTGTGCCTGGCGTTTTCTCCCCATTTCTAAGCAAATAACTCAGACTAAGGCCAGCATTCTACTGGCTTTAATGGTTCAGCACTGTGTCCTCCCTGTAAAATTTCTCCTGATGCCCTTTAATATTCCATATTAAGCAAA
Source organism: Cacajao melanocephalus (assembly GCA_963573385.1). Taxonomy (NCBI): domain Eukaryota; kingdom Metazoa; phylum Chordata; class Mammalia; order Primates; family Pitheciidae; genus Cacajao; species Cacajao melanocephalus. The sequence continues at coordinate 24,778 of CAUYLG010046213.1, forward strand.
CATGAGATTTGTGTTCTTCACATTGAAGCTATGATAATCAATATGTTTGCCTCAAGGGTCTACCCCCACCACCCCCCCAACACAGAGAAGATTGAGAAGGTGAGACTCCTAATGGTCACACCTGCCAAGAAAAGTAGAATGTAGTTTTGCTTCAAAAACTATCTTTGCCGGGCGTGGTGGCTCACGTCTGTAATCCCAGCACTTTGGAAGGCCCAGGCAGATGGATCACTTGAGGCCAGTAGTTGGAGACCAGCCTGGCCAACATGGTGAAACCTCTTCTCTACTAAAAATACAAAAATTAGCCAGGTGTGGTGGCTTGCACCTGTAATCTCAGCTACTCGGGAGGCTGAGGCAGGAGAATCAGTTGAACCAGGGAGGCAGAGGTTGCAGTGAGCCGAGATGATGCCGTTGCACTCCAGCCAGGGAAACACAGTGAGACTCTGTCTCCAAAAAAAAAAAAAAAAGAAAGAAAGAAAATGAAAAGAAAGAAAAAAGAAATTATCCTCAAACTAAATTTCTTTTCTCTATTCTCCCAAGCTTCCGCAGGTTCACTCGGTCCAACAGTGTCACAACAGCAGTACAGGCCGACCTGGACTTCCATGATAATCTGGAAAATTCTCTGGAATCTGTAGAGGACAATTCGTGTCCCGGCCCGATGGCCAGACAGTTCTCCCGCGATGCCAGCACCTCCACAGTCAGCATTCAGGGCTCAGGAAACCATTACCATGCCTGTGCCGCCGATGATGACTTTGACACAGATTTTGACCCCTCTATTCTGCCTCCTCCGGACCCCTGGATTGACTCTATCACTGAAGACCCTCTGGAGGCCGTGCAAAGGTCAGTGTGCCATCGGGACGGCCACTGGTTCCTGAAGCTCCTCCAGGCAGAGCGAGACCGCATGGAGGGGTGGTGCCAACAGATGGAGCGGGAAGAACGGGAAAACAACCTGCCGGAAGACAGTAAGTAAAGCCACCGCGCGCCACACCCGTCCCCTGGGGTGGGGTTGCTTTGCGTGTGCAGCCCTTGTTGTTTTCTTCTCTGCCAGCTTCACTTGTATAACCTTGACGTTCCACACTCCAAACCAGAACATGCAGGAGAGCTGGTTGATTCCAGCTGAGTCCAGAAGTCCTTGCGCAGCACAAAACCAAGACAACTCCTGGGTAGATGTAACACCATCCTTAGCGCTAGGCCCAGGACGTTCTTTTTTTTTTTTTTTTTTTTTATGAAAATACCAAGCTCCCTATGGAGCTGCTTTCGTGTCTCTAACTTGGTCCCTCTTCTCCAAGATGATCCCGGAATGTTGCTGATCCTCAGGGGATTCAAAGTGATAATCAAAACGTCTCATGTGTCCCATAAATATATACACCTATGATATGTCCACACAAATTCTTTTTAATTAAAAAAAGAAAATAGGCCGGGTGCGGTGGCACACGCCTGTAATCCCAACACTTTGGGAGGCCAAGGCAGGTGAATCACAAGGTCAGGAGATTGAGACCATCCTGGCCAACATGGTGAAAACCTGTTTCTACTAAAAATACAAAAAAAATTAGCTGGGCATGGTGGTGCGCGCCTGTAGTCCCAGCTACTCGGGAGGCTGAGGCAGGAGAATTGCTTGAACCCAGGAGGCAGAGATTGCAGTGAGCTGAGATCGCGCCATTGCACTCCAGCCTGGGTGACAGGGTGAGACTCCGTCCTCCCCCACCCAAAAAGAAAAGAAAAGAAAAGAAAAGAAAAGAAAAGAAAAGAAAAGAAAAGAAAAGAAAAAAGAATTCTAATGAGCCCAGTGCAGTGGTGCCCACCTGTAGTCCCAGCTATTTTGAGAGAGTGAGGTAGGAGGATCGCTTGAGTCCAGGGATTCGAGGCTGGAGTGATGCTATGATCATACCAGTGCACTCCAGCCTGGGTGACAGAGTAAGACCCCATCTCTAAAAATAAATATATAAATAATACTAACTCTTTTCAAGATCCATAGATACAGGTACATTGGGGATTTATAATCTTTATAATTTTGTTATTCTCATTAACATACAGCATTAAAACAAGGCTTATCATGTATAGGCAGGTAGAAACCCCACCTGTTTGTATTCTTAAGCCTGTCTGACATGCATTTTCTCATAGGATTTACAGAGGCAAACCCTTTAGCTGCTAGAGTAATAAATTTTATAATTTTATTACAATTGAATGGGCTAAAGTGAAATAAATGATGAATAAATAAAATAAATAATGGACACCATTTTTGCATACTATTTTCTTTTTCTTTTTGAGATAAGATCTCACTCCTCACCCAAGTTGGAGTGCAGTGGCGCAAACCTGGCTCACTCCAGGCTCAACCTTCCAAGTAGCTGGGACTACAGGCATGCACCTCATGCGCAGATGATTTTTGTATTTTTGGTAGAGATGGGGTTTCGCCATGTTGCCCAGGCTGGTCTTGAACTACTGATTTCAAGCAATCTGCCCACCTTGGCCTCCCAAAGTGCTAGGATTACAGGCAAGAGCCACCATGCCCGGCCCGCACAATTTTCAAACCTGATCTTTTAACATTTGAAAAAGAAAAATTATCAATTGAAAAAGATAAATTATCAAATTCCCTCAATTCTGAGGCACGTTTTACATGTTTTCAACAGTTCTGAAATTAGAATATAGCTTATAGTCAGTGTGTATTGTAATCTTTTATGTTTATTTTCCTCTGAAACATTATTATTAATTATTAATTATTATTCATTCCTCAGAAACATTATTACTAATGGTGGATCCTCCAGCTGATGATATTTTTGAAACAAATAAATTTGGTGGTAGGCATTAATATCTGCTTCATATCTGTGTGTGAAGCATCTAGAAGAATATTGTCATGAAGTAACTTTTTAGACTTGTTTTTAAAATTACAGTTTCAGGCTGGGTGCAGTGGCTCACGCCTATAATCCCAGCACTTTGGGAGGCGGGCAGATCACTTGAGGTCAGGAGTTCCAGACCAGCATGGCCAACATGGTGAAATCCCGCCTCTGTTAAAAATACAAAAATTAGCCAGGCATGGTGGCGCGCCCCTGTAGTCCCAGCTACTTGGGAGGCTAAGGCAGAGAATCATTTGACCCAGGAGGCGGAGGTTGCAGTGAGCCAGGATCGCAACCACTGCACTCCAGCCTGGGTGACAGAGTGAGACTTTGACTCAAAAAAAGGTAAAATATAATCAGACAATAAAAACAATAATAATTTCTTAATTAGATCTAACATCTACTATAAATCATGTTAAGTAAATTTACTAAATGCACTAAACTAGAGGTGTCAAAGAGTGGTGAGTTTTTCCCTAGGGAAATCATTTTTTTTTCTTTATTTTATTTTATTTTATTTTTTTTATTTTTTGAAAGAAAGAAAAAGAGAGGAAAGAAAGTGAGAGTGAAAGAAAGAAAGAAAAAGAATGTATGAGAGAGAGAAAGAGAAAGAAAAAGAATATATGAGAGAGAGAAAGAGGAAGAAAAAGAGGGAGAGGGGAAATCATTTTTTAATGAAATGTAGTCTGGAAAATAACAGTTGTCAGGTTGGGGAATGTCCTCACTGTGGCCACTCCCTCATTCATAGCTCCAACCCCCTCCTCTCGCCTGACCCCTGTCAAATGACTGACTAGCTTACCGCTTGCCTTTATGAGCAAGTTAGGAAATTCATTAATGCGTTTCCTTTGCTTTTTCATATTATGAGTGCAAACAACTTGGCAGTGGAAAAGCAAATCTCCTTGACATTTGCCCCTAACTGTTAGCACCAATGCAGACTCACCTGAGTGTTGATCCCCAAGTACAGATAGGTCTTTGCTCTGGTGACAGGTAAACAAGGCACCTCTCTGCAGTGGTCGGTGAGGAGCAGGGGTAGGTTTCAGTAAGAAAGTCTTAGTTGGATCATCTTATTCACTTTTCTCCTTGCGGACGTAACATTTATCAGATTTTCCTCGGAAAAACGCCAGCAACTAAGGAACAGTGACATCCTGCTCAACGGCACAGTCTTCCAGATTTCAGTTCTCAAATTTGGGACTCCTTCTAGCTTCCTGATTGCTGTTCTGTTCTCTCCCTCTCTTTCTTTCTTTCTCTCTCTTTCTTTCTCTTTCTTTCTTTCTTTCTCTTTTTCTTATCTTTCTCTCTTTCTTTTCTTTCTTCTGTTTTTTTTTCTTTCTTTTGGCAGAGTCTTGCTCTGTCACCCAGGCTGGAGTGCAGTGATGGGATCATGGCTCACTGTAACCTGGACCTTCTGGGTCTCAGTGGTCCTCCCACCTCAGCCTCCTGAGTAGCTGTGACTACAGGTGTACACCACCATGCCTGGCTAATTTTTAAAACATTATGGAGACAGATTCTTGCTATGTTGCCCAGGCTGGTCTCAAACTCCTGGCATCAAGCAGTCCTCCCACTTCAGCCTCCCAAAATGCCAGAATTACAGGCGTGGGTACTCACCCAGCCCCTGGCTGGCTTTCAACAAGACTCTGGGAAACTACTCATCTGATGTTTTCTTTTAATTGGCCTTCCAATCTGAGACTTGATCTACCTCTCTCAACTCAACTCTATAGCGATGTGTGAGGCTAGTCATTGTATAAAGATTTAGGAAAAACTAAAGGAACTAGAAAAACAAGTCAATTGTATTCTAATACAATAACATATATTTGAAAGGTGAAAATCTTGTCAGAAAACCAGCTTCTCATCCTATGTTCAGGATGAAAGAGAAACGCATTTGTATTTTGAAAAGTACACTGCTGGCAAAGTGTCAAGATAATGAACACGAGGGAATGGCCCAGCCATCTGTTGTTCAGGCCTAGTTTGTTGTTCAGGCTGAATTGGGTGTCTCCCTGGTGCTCCCATAATGTCCTGTGCATTTGTCCTTCAGGTACTTCCTACATTATTTTATAATAATCTGTGTATCTTCTCTTCCACTAAAAAGTAAGCTTTATGAAAAACAGGAATTACTCGTCTTATTCATTTTTTTTTGAGACAGAGTCTCACTCTGTCGCCAGCCTGGAGTACAGTGGTGCGATCTCGGCTCACTGCAACCTCCGCCTTCTGGGTTCAAGTGATTCTTCTGCCTCAGCCTCCTGCATAGCTGGGACTACAGGCACATGCCGCCGCGCCCAGCTAATTTTTGTGTTTTCAGTAGAGATGGGGTTTCACCATGTTGGCCAGGATGATCTCAGTCTCTTGACCTCACGATCCACCTGCCTCGGCCTCCCAAAGTGCTGGGATTACAGGCGTGAGCCACCGCGCCCGGCCATCTTATTCATCTTTATATCACCAGGCCCCCTGACGCATAACAGGAGATCAGTAAAGATGTATTTGAGTCCTTGAAATATTTTGGAAATTCTGTTTTACAAAAGTATTTTACTTGGCAAAACCTTGCTTCCTAATTAGCTAAAAAATACTCAGTAAGTAATATCTTAGTTCTTTCAGGCTGCTATGACAAAATGCCCTAGCCTGGGTAATTCATAAACAATAGGAATTCATAGCTCACAGTTCTTGGGGCTGGGAAGTCCAAGATTCTGTGTCTGCCGAGGGCTGCTCTGTTTCAAAGACAGCACCTTCTTGCTGCGGCCTCACAGGGTGGAGGGAGCAGACAAGCTCCCTGGGCCTCCTTGGTAACCGTAGTAATCCTATTCATGAGGACTCTGCCCCTGTGACCTACGCACCTCCTATAGGCCCCCTCTCTTACTATTATACTTTGGTGATTAGGTTTCAACATATGAATTTCAGAGGAGCACAGACATTCAGACCATAGCAAATAACTAACAGTGCTTGTTGCCAAAAGCTGGAAAGGTGTTCCCAGGACAGATGATGAGCTCTTCTGGTCAGGACAAGGATGTGGAAGAGATAGATGGGCATCTGCCATAGAAGTGATGGGAAGCACTTCCGCGTGGGACAGGTAGCTAGTCCAGATGAACCGCGTTTGTCCTGTCCCATTTTTTTTTTTTTGAGTTAAGAGTCTCGCTCTGTCGCCCAGGCTGGAGTGCAATGGCATGATCTCGGCTCACTGCAACCTCTGCCTCCCGGGTTCAAGTGATTCTCCTGCCTCAGCCTCCCAAGTAGCTGGGACTACAGGCACACGCCACCACGCCTGGCTAATTTTTTATATTTTTAGTAGAGACAGGGTTTTACCGCGCTAGCCAGGATGGTCTCGATCTCCTGACCTCACGATCCACCTGCCTCAGCCTCCCAAAGTGCTGGGATTACAGGCATGAGCCACTGCACCCAGCCATCCTGTCCCATTCTTAAGACAAAATTCCATGCCACAAACACTTGAAGCCTTTTTCTGTTTTTTCATGCTTTGAGAGACACCAAATAGGAGCTTCAAACTACTAGGATTCCAAAATTCTAGTGAGTGCAGGGGCAAACTCTGTGCCCAGGACAGAGTCACCAATTTCAAATAAGGCCAATCCAGATCAGGGAGGATCGGACTATAAAGCAGTAGTAACCCTCCCCAGGAAAAGGAGATTATCAGCGCATGAAAGAATATTCATCTTGTCCTCACAATACCCCTGACGATGGGCTAGAGACTTTGACAGGTGCTGTTTTACTTGCCCTCACAATAGCTCTCTGGCAGTATTTTGTCCAAGGTCACAGAAAACAGAAGTGTCTGATAGAACAGATACACATGAATAACATTTGACAAGATAATGATACTTTGTGTTGCCTGGCACTGTCCTCCTTAAAGCCCGCCGTACAGATCTGCCCCTGACTCCTTGGCAACCACCACTCTGTTCTGATAACTGAGCCTAGAGTTGCAGAGGACCTTTGTTTCACTAATTCTCTGACTTAACCTTTTCTTTTTTTTATGAGAGGGGTGGTAAGGAAGAGAGGCCAACCCCACTTGGCAGGCAGAGCCACATTCTAAATAACTAGCTTTTGTTTGTTTGTTGTAATTCTGTGCACACCAGAAAAATAGCTCTGATAAATGGGTCAAGTACAGATACCTCTATCCCTTGGCCAAACCGCCTTATGTGTTGTTTTGGACCTGCAGGAGAAGGGCCTCTCCTCAGGGTGCCTGACAAACGTGATCCCATCACAAAAATCCTCCCAGGAGATCTGGTCTTGAAGTCATCATGGAAAGAGAAATAGAATAGCATGAAAAAACAGAAGATTATAATCACACAATTTATTTTGTGGGGTACCAGAATTATCCCAATTTTTTAATATTTTAAAATATTTGCTGAATGTACTTATGCCTCTGAAGGGTACACTTAAATACGGTTAAAATGGCAAATCTTATGTCTATTTTATCACAATTTAAAAATACCCCAACCAGGCATGGTGGCTCCTGCCTGCAGTCCCAGAACTGTGGGAGGCCATGTCGTGAGGATCGCTTGAGCCCAGGAGTTTGAGACTGGCCTGGGCAACAGAGACCCTATCTCTACAAAAATATCTATGCTTTTAATTAGCCAGGCTTGGTGGCATGCACCTATGGTCCCAGCTACTCATGAGGCTGAGGTGAGAGCACTGCTTGAGCCCAGGAGGTTGAGGCTACAGTGAGCTGTGATCGTGCCACTGCACTCCAGCCTGGGAGACAGAGGGAGACTCTGTCTCATACACACAAAAAATAAATAAATAAATAATTTTTTAAAAAAATTAAAAAACAAAACCCAGAAATAGACAGCAGCAGCTAAAGTCAAGCAGAACAATCATGTTCATGTTCATATTCATGTAAGAATGTATTTTGTTAAATGACTCCCTGAATTCAAAATACAGTGCATCCATGGCACAAAAAAAAAAAAAAAAAAGTTTAGAAAATAACCTATTTACTCAATGGGAATTTGAGGTTCAGATTTTGCATGTGGGGTAATTGCATTCATCTTTCTCTATTAAAGAGTTGAAGAAGAAAGAGTGCCTCTAATTTTAAATAGTTATTAATTATTTTGTTGATGTCATTATGCTAATTGTGACAGCTGCTTTGGGCCTCACAGGGCTGGAAAACACTTTCCTAGTTTACCTGAAACTGACTAAACGTGGGTAACAAAAGGCAGACTGAAAACAAGCATTTAGAGTAACCCAGGAGCCTCAAGCGAACTTTTGAGCAGTGTAACTATACATTCTTTGGGCGTGTGGAGTTACTTTTTCCCCCCGATAAAAGCAAAGCAGAGCAAAGACTTTAGTTCTTGTTTTAAACCTTCAACCCCAGCCGTCAATAGTACTTTTTTTTGGCTTGATAATAAAATAATGGAACTGCAGTGAGTGAGGTTTCCTCCAAGCCAAGACAGCTGACAGAATGCTTGTTCCCGTAGCACTTGAAGTAAAATGATAGGAGCTCTTCTCAGACAATGAAGCCCTTGTGTGAAACAGCTGTCTCAGGGAGATGGCTCAGTGCTCTTTGACAGTGGCTTGTATGTTACATAGATACGTCTGGTATTATCTAACCGGGGATGAAACGACCAGATGGAGCTGAATGCCTCCAACTAGGAATGCATTCTACCACCGTGGGGAAAGAACATAGGCTCAGGTTTCAATGGCCCTAAGATGAAATGCCGGTGATTGCACATCGAAATCTGTCTTTGCCTTCTGAATTGTAGACAACTAATATGTGGAATTTTCAGGCTTTATCTGAAACGAGCTGATAAACCTAGGGCATGTGCCGGAGGCAGATTAATTCTTTCTCTTTAATTTTGCCTGGTAGTAGCATCCAAGCTACTGAAACTTGGCCTTCACTTCCCCAGAAGGCTTGGGAGTCTTGGCAGCAAATGCGGGGCTGGTAATGACACCTGAAGTGGGGTTTGCCTGGTTTCAGGTTTGGTTACGGAAGCTGTGCACAGTCATTATCGTGACGGTCTATCGGTGCCATCACCAGGTTTATCTGCCCGGGATTGCCTCTGCTGTGTCTCTGCAGCCTGTGAAACAGTGGGTGGCAGACAAAGCTGCATCTGTGAGTTCTGCAATTCATCTGCCTCCAGCCCGTGTGTGTTTCTAAGTGGGGAAGAGTGACTGCATCCTAGCCTCGCTCCCTTCTGTTTTAGTTTCATCTTACTCTTGCAGTGAACCCTCCAAAGGTCCCTCCCACTCTACCACACACACAGACACATACACTTGCATACCTCTTTTTTTGTAAGCTCCAGACAACCTGAAATTAGTGACCACAGGGGAAGTGGCAGTAATGAAAAGGAAATCGGCTGTAATGTGCCATATGTTTAACCTTGAAAACGCTACATTCATGCCACTTTGCACAGCGCTGGTGCCAGAAGGATATTAGAGACCATCCTTTTGTGGACGTGCTTTTTAGGGATGGTGTCTCCCAGCTCAGGAGGGCACTAAGGCATGAAGAGGTGAAGTGACATGGTTAATTGGGGGCAGAACCAAGCCTGGAAACAGATCTGTTCCTAGACCAGTGGTGTTCCTATCATTCCAGAGATGGCAGAGAGAGGGACTGGCTTACGGGGCAAGATCTCCTATAATTTTCTCCAATAACTATTTCTGTGAAATAGAAATGCGATGGACTGGCTGGGCGCAGTGGCTCATGCCTGTAATCCCAGCACTTTGGGAGGCCGAGGCAGGCAGATCATGAGGTCAGTAGTTTGAGACCAGCTTGGCCAACATGGTGAAACTCCGTCTCTACTAAAAATATAAAAATTAGCAGGGCATGGTGGCACATCCCTGTAATCCCAGCTACTTGGGAGGCTGAGGCAGGAGAATTGCCTGAACCCGGGAGGTGGAGGTTGCAGTGAGTGGAGATTGTGCCACTGCACTCCAGCCTGGGTGACAAGAGCAAGACTCCATCTCGAAAAATAAATAAATAAATAAATAAATAAATAAATAAATAAATAAAAGAAATGCAATGGACTTCAAATATAATCTACAGGTTTTTTTTTTCATTTAGATTACCTAGGGAAACATAAACTAATTTCATTTCATCCAACTTTCAAAGGCTCAGACTGTCTTTTTCTATGTGATGTATACGATGTTACCGTTTCATAGCTGATATAAGTCAAAATATGGATCCAGAGAATGACCCTCTTCTATGAGTAAGACTCTTGGAGGGGTGGAGGGGTTGGGACTGGGAAAAAAAATTCAAATTAGCTGAGTTTTTTAAAAACTTGCTCTTTAAAAACAAAAATTTTTTTTCCCAGAACACTATGGAAACTCTGGTGTTAGTCTATGGGAAAACTTCTACTAGAGAATCCATTCTTTATTCATTAGCCAAGTTTCAGCTAAAAACAAAACAAAACAAAAAAAGCACTGTTGTGCAATGCAGAACAGCAACTGCCAGTCAGGAATGAAACAGATCCACGCTTTCTATGGAGACGTTTTGTTGACAGCAGCTCTGGATCACAAGTGTGTCTAAGAAGCAGCTGCTGGGCAGTAGGCTGGGGAAATGTTTGCCACAAGGACACACTTGTAAATGAGAATGTCTCCACATGGATAATCCCAATACCATGAAATCACACAGACTCAGACTGACAAATCCATGACTGTTGTTTATTTATTTATTTATTGAGACAGGATCTCAACAATGTTGCCCAGGCTGGTCTCAAACTCCTAGGTTCAAGTGATCTGCCTGCCTCAGCTGCTCAAAGTGCTGGGATTACAGTCAAGAGCCACTGTGCCTACCTGACTTTATTTTTTTTGAAATAAATTTTGTGTATATTTGAGGTTTACATGATACTATAGGATACATATAGATAGTAAGTTGGTTACTATTGTGAAGCAAATTAACATACCTGTCATCTCACATAGTTACCTTTTTTGTGAAAGAGCAGCTAAAATCTACTTATTCCACAAGATGACCTATACAAGATAATTTTATTAGCTACAGTCTTCATGCTGTGCATTAGATCTCTAGACTTGTCCGTCTATGTAGCTCCCACTTTGTAACCTTTGACCTACATCTCCCCAGTTCTTGCCCCTATGTAACCCCTGTTTCATTCTCTATGTACATTAATCTTTTTTCTTTACTTTTTTTTTTTTTTTGAAACAGAGCCTAGCTCTGTCGCCAGGCTGGAGTGCCATGACGCGATCTCAGCTCACTGCAACCTCCACCTCCTGGGTTCAAGCAACTCTCCTTCATCAGCCTCCCGAGTAGCTGGAATTACAGGCACACGCTGCCACACCCAGCTAATTTTTGTATTTTTAGTAGAGATGGGGTTTCACCATGTTGGCCAGAATGGTCTTGATCTCCTGACCTCATGATCCACCCACCTCAGCCTCCCAAAGTGTTGGAATTACAGGTGTGAGCCACCACACCCAGCCATTATTTTTTCAATTCCAGTATAAATGAGATAATGCAGTACTGTTCTTTCTGTATCTGGCTTATTTTACTTAGCATAATATCCTCCAGTCCATCTGTGTATCTGTGTTATGGCAAATGGCAGAAACTCCTTCTTTTTTAAGATTGAATAATGTTCACCATATATATATATATATATATATGTATATATATATATATATATATATGTATATATATATATATATATATCTCACAGTTCTTTCTTTTTTATTGAGACAAAGTCTCGCTTTGTCACCTAGGCTGGAGTGCAGTGGTGTGATGATAGCTCACTGCAGCCTCATCTGCCTAGGCTCAATCAATTCTCCCACCTCAGTTTTCTGAGTAGCTAGGACCACAGGTGTGGGCCATCAGACCCAGCTAAATTTTAAAAAAATTATTATTTGTGGAGACAAGATCTCACTATGTTGCTTGGGCTGGCTGGTCTCAAACCCTTGGGCTCAAGCAATCTTCCGGCCTTGGTCTCCCAAAGTGCTGGGATCGCAGACAAGAGTGACTGCACCTGGCCTCCTATTATGTCTTCCTTAGAGAAACGTCTGTTCAGATCTTTTGCCCATTTTTGTTTCTTCTGGTTTTGTTAGTTTGTTTATTTTTTTCTTTTGTCTCATTCTAACCCTGTGTGAAGCACCTTTGCCCATTTTTAAATGGAGCTATTTGGGGTTATCTGCTTTCTGCTAGTGAGTTGTAAGAGTTCTTCATTAATTTTGGATTTATAGCCTACAAACCTTATTCATTATGTGGTTGGCAAATACTTTTTCCCAGGTTGTAGGTTGCTTTTTTATTTTTAATTTTAAAATTTTTTTGGTGGGGGGTGGGGGGGTGGATTCTTGCTCTGTTGCCCAGGCTGGAGTGCAGTGGTGTGATCTTGGCTCACTGCAAACTCCATCTCCCAGGTTCAAGTGATTCTCCTGCTTCAGCCTCCTGAGTAGCTGGGATTACAAGCACGTACCACCAAGCCTGGCTAATTTTTTTTTTTTTTAATTTTTTAGTAGAGACAGGGTTTCACCATGTTGGCCAGGCTGGTCTTGATCTCCTGACCTCATGATCCACCCGCCTCAGCCTCCCAAAGTACTGGGATTATAGGTGTGAGCCACTGCACCTGACCTCCTACAACAGTCTTAGAGCATTCTTTTATTTTTATTTTTTTGAGACCGAGTCTCAATCTGTTGCCCAGGCTGGAATGCCGTAGTGTAATCTCCACTCCCTGCAATCTCCACCTCCCGGGTTTAAGTGATTCTTGTGCCCCAGCCTCCCAAGTAGCTGAGACTAAAGGCATATGTTTATATTTTTAGTAGAGATGGGTTTTCGCCACACTGGCCACGATAGTCTCAAACTCCTGGCCTCAAGAAATCCTCCCACCTTGGCCTCCCAAAGTGCTGGGGTTACAGGTGTGAGCTACCACACCCAGTCTCTTAGAGAGTTTTTCATGGAATTACCTAATGTATGACAGAAAGGGCATTGACACCTTGCAAATTAAAGCAGGTAAGACTGTTGTTCTTTTTGTTTTTTAATGTGACGGGATCTGGCTGTGTTGCCCAGGCTGGTCTTGAACTCCTGGGCTCAAGCGATCCTCCTGCCTCAGCCTCCCAAAGTGCCAAGATTACAGACATGAGACACCACGCCCAGCCTGATGTGTTCTAATTAAGGCTAACACCTTCACCATTGCTTTTATGCTTTAAGGATCTAGATTAGACCATGAAGACCAGGTGAAAGGAGGAAGACAAAGCACTGCTTTCGAGAAGGACAATTTGAACACTATTGTTTAAAGGGTCTTATTTTTAAAGTGTCGTTTTCGTAACTGTTTTATGTTCTAATCCTCACTCCATGATAGCAATTATAAAGAAAACTGAATGTGCAGTGCCACTTATTCTACAAGCTAAGGCTTGAGGTTAAAAATATGTATTGAAATAATTGAACAAAATAAAAGTCGTGTCAGACAGTAACCTGCTGTTCTTTTAACTTTGCATTGTCTGAAGTATGTACAGTTAGAACATTGTAATATTCAGGGAAAAAAGATGCATTAAATCAGTTTGGGTTTTTATTTATTTATTTACTATGAGACAGGATTTCATTCCCGTTGTCCAGGCTGGAGTGCAGTGGCACAGTCTCAGCTCACTCTAACCTCCTCCTCCAAGGGTCAAGCAATCCTCCCACCCCAGCCTCCCAAGTAGTCAGAAGTACAGGTGCATGTCACCACACCCTGCTAATTTTTGTATTTTTACTAGAGATGGGGTCTTGCTATGTTTCCCGTGCTGGTCTCCAACTCCTGGGCTGAAGCAATGCTCCCGCCTCAGCCTCCCAGAATAGTGGAATTACGGGTGGGAGCCGCCACGCTGGGCCCAGTGTGGATTTTAAAAAAGATTTCAGAAGGGAAAAGTCACGATGTTAAAGAGTCTTAAACAGGACAGGCATTGTGGCACACGCCTGTGATCTCAGCTGCTCAGGAGGCTGAGGCAGGAGAATTGCTTGAACCCGAGAGGCGGAGGTTGCAGTGAGCTGAGATCATGCCACTCCACCCCAGCCTGGGCAACAGAGCCAGACTCCATCTCAAAAAAAAAAAAAAAAAAAAAAGAGTCTTAAACAGACCAGGCAGGCATTGTAGCTCATGCCTGTAATCTCAGCACTTTGGAAGGCCAAGATAGGCAGGTCACTTGAGCTGAGAAGTTCGAGACCAGTCTAATCAACATAGTGAGACCCTGTCTCAACCAAAAAAATAAATAAATAAATAAAAGCTGGGCCTGTCAGCACATGCCTGTAGCCCCAGCTACTTGGAAGGCTGAGGTGGGAGGATCACTTGAGCCTGGGACATTGAGGCTGCAGTGAGCTGAGACTGTGTCACTGCACTCCAGCCTGGGTGACAGAGCAAGACCCTGTCTCTAAAAAAAGGAAAGATTGTTAAAACAGGAAAATCCTTCTAAAAAAGGAAGAGTGTTAAACAGAAGAATATTTTCCTGTTGAAGAAGAGTTTTGAGCATTTCTTTTTCGTGAGCAGAGTTGAGAAAACATGTGAGCAAGGATGTGACAAGTGAGATCCGTGTTTAGTATCTACAGGACTTCAATATCTGTTGTATTTATTTTCAGGAATAAGCTTGGGCCTTTCCTCCTCTTTGTTTCCTTTTTGCACGTCCACCTCCCTCTTATCACGACGAAGAACTTCCTCGGGAAGAGTGCCCACGGGCTGTATGGGGATAACGTAGAGGAGATGGACTGGATGGTAGGTAAGTGCCCTTCCAGGGGAAACGAGCTGCTTCCCATCCAGCAACAGAAGCAGGAAAGGAAACAACCAAAAGGTTAAAGACAGAAGATGCAGAGTAACGATTGCGGTGAGATTGGATTTTAAGAGCCCAAAATTTTGTAGCACAAATCTTCACTCCGTTAGCAGAGGATGAATTCCATAACGTGCATGGAAGGCAATGTGATTTGGCCAAAGATGTCAACATCTTAATCCCATGCGGCAGAAAGAATGATAGCCCCAAAGCTGTCCACTCCCTATTCTTCATGTGGGAGACAGAATAACGGCTGCAAAGACGTCCACGTCCTAATCTTGATGTGATAGACAGAAAAATGGCCCCAAAGATGTCCGCATCTTAATCCCCACGTGTTAAATAGAATAATGGCCTCAGAGATTTCCACATCTTAATTCCCAAGTGGCATACAGAATTTTTGCCCCAAAGATGTCCACATCCTAATGCCATGTGGTACACAAATGAGAGAAAGATCAGGTAAGATTCCTCTCAGCTGTAGAGTGCCTAGTGGCTCCACTGCCCTGAAAATAGGACTAAATTTCCTCCTGTCACCAAAAGCCCCATGAGCTGCTGCTGCCCAGATCCTAGTCTGACCTCTACCCTTGTCCTCCCCACCTGCTGCATTCTGGCCACGTGGACGCCACACAGTATCTTTTTGTCCCCTGCACGGGCTTCCACACCTGCTGTTCCCTCCCCAAATGGTTCCTCAGCCTTCGCTGTCTTCTCTTCAGAGCCTGCCCTGAAGCACCCTAAAGTGGCTCTGCCCCAACCATCCTCTCTCCCATTCTCCTCAGGTCCCTTTTCTGTCTTGCCTTTGTTTTCCTCCTCTTCCTACTCTTTCTCCTTTCTCCTCTTCCCCCCTTCTTCTTCTTGTTCTTCTTCATATTCCTCCTCCTTCTCCTTCCTCTTCTTCCTGTTCTTCTTCTCCTCCTCCCCCTCCCTCCTCCTCCCCCTCCTTCCTCCTCCGCCTCCCTCCTCCTTCTCCCCTGTCGTCGTCGTCTTCTTCTTCTTCTTCCTCCTCTTCTTACTTCTTCCTTCTTTGTTTCCTAACACAGCATCACCATTTTTTCTCTTCATGACCATGTGTTAGGTAGTTTGATTTTCCATTTTCCCCCAGGAGAATATAAACTCTTGTGGGTCTGGATTGTCTTGTCTCATTCACTCACTGTATTTACTGGGTTTAAAACAGAATGGAAGGGGAATCATGCTTGAGTGAGTCAGGGCTGGGTGAGTATATGGGCACAGCACATCCCTCCCTACCAAAAAAGAACTTAGGAACCCCTGGGTTTAGGTGGTGGTGGGCTGACAATTCCAGGATCCTCAGAATAATTGCCATCAGAGATTTGGGTGAAAGATGTATTTAAAAATTTTTTTTCTTTGCTCAACAAGCTAGGCATGGAAGGAGAAAAAGTGAATTGTGTGTGTGTGACAGGCTGGAATGAAGCGGTGCAGCTGTGCTTCACTGCACCCTACCTTCCCCGGCTCAAGCAATCCTCCCAACTCAGCCTCCCAAGTAGCTTGGACCACAGGTGCGCCCTACCACACCTGGTCAATTTTTTTTATTAATTGTAGAGACGAGGTCTTGCTATGGCGCTCAGGCTGGTCTCAAACTCATAGGCTCAACGAGCCTCCCGCCTCAGCCTCCCAAATTGCTGAGATTTCGAGCATGAGCTACTGTGCCCGGCCAACTGTGAGTGACATTGATTACACAAATTCCCTTGTGTGTGGCTGCAAGAAGCTCAGTGTCACCATTGGGAACTGGTCTGCATTTTCAGCCTATACATTCTTCTCTGTAATGTTCAGATGCCTCACTTTTTTTTTTTTGAGACCGAGTCTCACTCTGTCACCCAGGCTAGAGGGCAATGGAATGATCTTGGCTCCTGGAAACCTCTACTTCCTGGGTTCAAGTGATTCTCCTGCCTCAGCCTCCCAAGTAGCTGGGACTACAGGCATGTGCCACCACTCCTGGCTAATTTTTGTATTTTTAGTAGAGATGTAGTTTCACCATGTTGGCCAGGCTAGTCTCCAACTCCTGGCATCCCAAAGGGCTGGGATTACAGGTGTGAGCCACCGCACCCACCTACACGCCGCACTTTTAAGTTTTTGATGTTTTGTCCTTGTAGGTTGCCTAAAACTCTAACCAAATGATGGGGTGCATATAAAGTCATACATCAATCTACAACAAAGGATAGCAAAATTATACAACAACTGGCTCCCATTATGCATTAAAACTCCCATTATGCATTAAGTGTTCATTCTTGTGGATAGACCCCAAATGCTAAACCATATACTTCATAGCTGCATTTCTATATTTTTCTGTTTCAACGGCCTCAAAAACATCTGTTCTTTGCAGGACAGATCCTTGACGCTTTGGACATGGAAGCTTTGACCAACAGCACCCTCGTTTATTTTACATCAGATCACGGGGGCTCCCTAGAGAATCAGCTTGGAAACACCCAGTATGGTGGCTGGAATGGAATTTATAAAGGTAAGGCTGAGACGCTCCTAGATCCTGATCTTGCAGCTTTATCTCTTCCCTGCAATTCCCAACAGGGTGGTCTGTTCCAGGAGGGTCAGTATTGTTTCTATCCAGGGTAAAAGTGATAATTCGTCATGCTCTGGGTTGAATTTTTCTTCTCGTACCAAACCAAGGGTAGGGCTGGTTATTCTGGTGGCCCAAAAATGAGATGCAGATGAACTGGGAGAGGAGGGACTTTATTTCTGTAACCAGTTACAGGGAGAAGGCCTGGACATTATTGCCAGACCAACTCAAAATGACAAAGTTCTCCAGAGCTTCTGTACCTTCCAAGCTGTATGTATACGTGTAAGTGTGCATGCGTCTAAAGACATCAGTCTTTAACTTCTAATCTCTAACTAACGTCTGAGTCCTGAAGACCTTCCTCTGGAGCCTCAGTAAATTTACTTAATCTAAATGGGTTCAGGTGGCTAGGCATCGTGGCTCACGCCTGTCATCCCAGCACTTTGGAAGGATGAGGTGGGCAGATCACCTGAGGTCAGGAATTCGAAACCAACGTGACCAACATGGTGAAACTCTGTCTCTACTAAAAATACAAAAATTAGCCAGGTGTGGTGGTGCATAACGGTAGTCCCAGCTACCTGGGAGGCTGAGGCAGGAAAATCACTTGAACCTGGGAGGCAGAGGTTGCAGTGAGTTGAGATCGCACCACTGCACTCCAGCCTAAGCAACAGAGAGAGACTCCATCTCAACAACAACAACAAAAATAGATAAATAAATAAATAAATAAATAAATAAATGGGTCCAGTTGCCAGGGTTAATTACCTTACCTTGTCTCTTGCTAAATCACGGAGGTTTGGGAAGGTTTTTCAGACTTCCAGTAAAAGCTTGTTTAATCCTGAACGGGTCCTGGTAAGAATTCCTTCATTATCTTGTCATGCTTCAAGGCTCAGGAGAGGCCTGGGCAGAACTCTTGGTGGGCTTTTGTTACACCTCAGCCTTTGTATACGGATGCTGGCTCTTTCAGCTTTTAATATTTAACTTCACCACTTCGTCAGTGCTGAAACAGTGGTTATGGAGGCCTGTGTTAGTGAGATGTGGCCTGCCACGTTTTTGTGCACAATTAAGGAGTTTTTAGTAGATTATCAGAGTTGTGTAACCATCACCATGTGGACGAAAAGAGTCAAACTCTGTAAAACATTTGAAGAGGTTTATTCTGAGCCAAATCTGAGTGACCATGGCCTGTGACAAAGCCCTCAGGAGGTCCTGAGAACGTGTGCCCAGGCGGTCGGGGTGCAGCTTGGTTTATACATTTTAGGGAGGCATGAGACATGGATCAAATACATTTAAGGGACACATTGGTTGGGTCCAGAAAGGCGGGACAGCTCAAAGCTGGGGGGCCTCCAGCTTATACGGAGATTAAACATTTCCTGGATGACAATTCATTGAGTTTCTCTAAAGACCTGGGATCCATAGAAGGGAATGTCTGGGTTAAGACAAAGGATTTTGGAGGCCAGGAACGGTGGCTCATGCCTGTAATCCCAGCATTTTGGGAGGCCAAGGCAGATGGATCACTTGAGGTCAGGAGTTCGAAACCAGCCTGGCCAACATGGTGAAACCCTGTCTCTACTAAAAATACAGAAATTAGCTGGATGTGGTGGTATGTGCCTGTAATCCCAGCTACTAGGGAGGCTGAGACAGGAGAATTGCTTGAACCTGGGAGGTAAAGGTTGCAGTGAGCTGAGATTGTGCCACTGCACTCCAGCCTGGGTGACAGAGCGAGACTCCGTCTCAAAAAAAAAAAAGAAGAGTAGACACTCAACTGGCCACATGATATTCACACCTGGATTCCATTGTTTACAATCACGCCATCATTTCATGTCCCACAAAGATTCTAAAACATGCTGCCCGGTGTACAGGACTTCACACTGCTACGCTCACACATTTTGTCATCTTCCTGCTTTGAGAGCTTTAGTTTTCATTCATTGAAAGAGCCTTTTTAGGCTAATGTTGGCAAATATACCTGTGATGTATATTTGCTTTCTAGTAGATGGATACATCAGTCTAGTACATATGTAAAAGCAGAAATATAAATGCCAACCACATCCATTAATGCCTTCCCAAAACTTCTTCACATTGAGGGCCTGACTCCTCAGAAACCTTCTTTATCTCATTGCCATTGATGTTAATGTATCTTCTACCCAATCTGGTTCTCTGTGCTATGAAGAATGTCAGTACTGTAAACTAGGGGAGCTTTAAATAACAGGAATTTATCCTCTCCTGGTCCTGGAGACCAGGAGTTTGGGATCAAGGTGTCTCAGGGAAATGCTCGCTCCAGAAACTCTAGAGGAGGGTCCTGCCTCTCCCAGCTCCTGGGGGCTCCAGCATCCCTGGGCTTGTGGGCGCATCACTTCCGTCTCTGCCTCCACGTGGCCTTCTCCTCTGTGTCTGTGTCTCCTCTTCTGTCCCTTAGAAGGATGCCTGCCATTGCATTTAGGGCCACCCTAATCCCGGGTGATCTCAAAGTCCTTAACTTGATTATATCTGCAAACACCCTATTTCTAAATAAAGTCTGATTTATAGGCTGTGGGAGATATGACAGGAACATGTTTTGGGGTCACTATTCAACACATTGCAGTTGTATCCACTTTCTTCTTGAGGCTCCAGGGGAGTGTCCTTCCTGCCTCTCCCAGCTCCTCGGACGCCAGGAGTCCCCGGCTTGTGGCCACATCACTGCAGTCTCTGCCTCCGTCTCCACGTGGCCTCCTCCTCTGTGTCTCTAGCTCCTCTTATAAGGACAAGAGTCATTTGCAGTGAAGGACCCAACTTAATCCAATACACACTAACCAACAACAAGGTCAATAACAAATATAAAATCAGTCCTCTGCCAGGAGAACTTACATGAGATGCAACGTTACCAAAACAGAGAGAGAGAGAGAGAAAGAAATTGAGAGACTCAGGGAGAAACTTAAAACAAGTGAAACAAGCAGACAGGTGGAATCACCCTGGCTGAGCATCTGTTTCTGGGTTTTAACCACCTTCCTTCGTTTCTGTTCCAACACAGGTGGGAAGGGCATGGGCGGATGGGAAGGTGGCATCCGTGTGCCCGGGATCTTCCGCTGGCCCGGGGTGCTCCCGGCTGGCCGAGTGATTGGCGAGCCCACGAGCCTGATGGACGTGTTCCCCACCGTGGTGCAGCTGGCGGGCGGCGAGGTGCCCCAAGACAGGTACCTAACGATCCAAAAGAATTCAGCTTTCCGCAGACACAGCAACACTTACAGCAAATGAAAACGTAACTTTGCCATTGCAGTAAGGGGTCTATGAAATTGTTCCTGGATGAAACGGAGGGTCGGGCTGCTTATTCTCATGGCCCAGTAAGGAGATGCAGATGAACTGGGAAAGAAATGAGTTTATTTCTGTCAAACGGGTACAGGGAGAAGGCCTGGAAATTATCACTAGACCAACGCAAAATTACAAAGTTTTCCAGAGCTTAATGCCGTCTAAACTGTATGTCCATGTGTAAGACTGTATTCATCTAAAGACATAAGTGATTTAACTTCCTTTAATCTGTAACTAAGGTCTGAGTCCTGACGACCTTCCTCTGGAGCCTCAGTATATTCATTTAATCTAGTTGGGTCCAGGTGCTGGGGTGATTACCCTTAACTTGTTTCCTGCTAAATCATGGAGGTTTGGGGAGTTCCTTTACACTCCCAATAAAACTTCATTGTGGAGGTCTGGGGATTTCCTTTAGACCCCCGGTAAAACTTGTTTAATCCTAAACGGGCCCTCTTAAGAATTCCTTTGTTATCTTGTCATGCTTCAAGGCCCAGGAGAGACATGGGAAAAACTTGTGGGCTTTTGTTACATCCCAGCCTTTGTATAAGGGCACTGGCTCTCTCAGTCTTTTTCTTTTCTTTTTTTTTTTCTTTTTTTTTTTTTTTTTGAGACCAAGTCTCACTCTGTCTCCCAGGCTGCAGTGCAGTTGTGCAATCTAGGCCCACTGCAGCCTCTGCCTTCTGGGTTCAAGCAATCCTCCTTCCTCAGCCTCCTGAGTAGCTGGGATTACAGGCACCCGCCACCACACCCAGCTAATTTTTGTATTTTTAGTTGAGACAGGGTTTCACCATGTTGGCCAGGCTGGTCTTGAACTCCTGACCTCAAGTGATCCACCTTCCTTGGCCTCCCAAAGTGCTGGGATGACAGGCGTGAGCCACTGCATCCAGCCAATTAATTACTTTTTAGCCAAAGGTGATGTTCGGTGGTGACTGACGTGGGTAGCTGCTGCATGCTTCTTCTAAGCGTGCTAACGCACACACATGCCTTCCATCCGTCCGTGTCCACAGCCGGACCTTCCCTCCACTGATACAATATAAGGAGAGTGCAGCACCTGGGCTGGAGCTGGTGGATGCTGGAGGGACAAATGTCCGAAGTCCCTGTCCCATCCCTGAGCCCCACCATGTTCCTTCCTGCAGAGTGATTGATGGCCGGGACCTTCTGCCCTTGCTCCTGGGAACAGCCCAGCACTCAGACCACGAGTTCCTGATGCATTACTGTGAGAGGTTTCTGCACGCAGCCAGGTGGCATCAACGGGACAGTGAGTAGGGGAACCCCTTCCTAACACCCTTCAGGGAAGAGTCCCTCAGTGCAGGAAAGCAGCAGGCCTAGGAAAGGCTAGAGGAGGAGTTGCGTTCCAGAGTCCATCTCCAGCTCCTTGTCTCACACTTCCGTTTTTCTCCACGAGCTTTTTACATTTAGTTTTTCTTATTCCAGCGACATGCCTTCTGAGATCACCTGTCAATCATCTTTAAATGATGGGAAGGGCGGGAGTTGTTACCTATAGTTTAAGCACCACATATGGGCTGTATTTTCTTCTTTCTTCTGTGCACGATGTGAAGTGCAACTTTTATCATCACACACATACATATACGTGCATGCACACACACATGCTTGCACACACGTGTTCAAGACTTTTCTAGTCTCCTTTTTTCTTATTTTTTGTAATTATTTTTTTGGGAGTAGTCTTTCTCTGTTGCCCAGGCTGGAGTGCAGTGGCATGATCTTGGCTCACTGCAGCAACAGTCTCCCGGGTTCAAGCGGTTCTCCTGCCTCAGCCTCCTGAGTAGCTGGGATTATAGGTGCCCACCACCACCCCTGGCTAATTTCTTGTATTTTTAGTAGAGATGGGATTTCACCATGTTGGGCAGGCTGGTCTCGAACTCCTGGCCTCGAGTGATCCACCTGCCTCGGCCTCCCAAAGTGCTGGGATGACAGGCATGAGCCACCACACCTGGCCTCCAATTTTTATTTTTTAAATTGAAACAAGGTCTCAGTATGTTGCCCAGGCTGGTCTCAAACTCATGGGCTGAAGCGATCCACCCATCTTGGCCTCCCAAAATGCTGAAATGACAGGTGTGAGCCACCACTCCCAGCCCTTTGTAGTCTATTTTGTACATCTAGATGTGTTTCCAAATGTTTTCACCATCTGACCTTAACACGATTTCATCTTCTTTGTAAACAATTACAACTTTGTAACATAAGCAAACACATGCTTACTGAATACTTTTTGCCTCCCCAAATTTTCTGGGTCTTTTGGTTCTAATGTCCTGTCAAAAAAGCTATGAAATCATTTGCGAGTTAAAAAAGAAAAATTCCACAGAAATATTAATCATTTTTGCATTTGACGCTTCGTTACCTTTATTATACTAGGTCTTCCCACACTGAAATATGCTACGTTTCTCTGCTTAATTAATTCTACTTATTTAAAAATTATTCATTTCATCAAGCACTAGGTCCCTTGCCAAGTAATTGCAATGTCTTTTTTTTTTTCTTTTTGCTTTGTCGCCCAGGCTGAAGTGCAGTGTTTCGATCTTGGCTCACTGCAACCTCTGCCTCCTGGGCTCAAGCAATCCTCCCACCTCAGCCTCCCAAGTAGCTGGGACTACAGGTGCATGCTACCATGCCCAGAGAACTTTTTATTTTTTGTAGAGATAGGGGTCTCCTTATGTTGCCCAGGCTGGCATCGAACTCCTGAGCTCCTGCAATCCTCTTGCGTCAGCCTGCCAAAGTGTTGGGACTACAGACGTCAGCCACTGCGCCTGGCCTTCATTGTCTCTTATTTATTTATTTATTATCTTGAGACCGAATCTTGCTGCATCATCCAGGCTAGAGTGCAGTGGCGTGATCTCGGCTCACTACAACGTCCACTGCCCAGGTTCAAGCAATTCTCCTGTCTCAGCTTCCCGAGTAGTTGGGACTACAGGCACCTGCCACCACGCTTGGCTAATTTTTCTATTTTTAGTAGAGACAGGGTTTCACCTTGTTGGTCAGGCTGGTCTCGAACTACTGACTCAGGTGACCCACCCACCTCAGCCTCCCAAAGTGCTGGGATTACAGGCATGAGCCACAGTGCCCAGCCTATTTATTTTTAAGTTTTTGAGACAGCTCACTCTGTCACCCAGGCTGTGTTGCAATGCTAGGATATTGCTCACTGCAACCTCCATCTCCCAGGTTCAAACAATTCTCTTGCCTCAGCTTCCTGAGTAGCTGGCATTACAAGTGTGCACCACCATACGCGGCTAATTTTTGTATTTTTAGCAGAGATAGGGTTTCAGCATGTTAGCCAGGCTGGTCTCGAACTCCTGACGAGGCGAGGTGATCCACCCGCCCATTTCAGCCTCCCAAAGTGCTGGGATTACAGGCGTGAGCCACTGTGGGTGGCATTCATTGTCTTTTAATTGCCTGCATATTTATGGCTATGTTTATCAGAGTCTGACAGGGCCTTTCTGCCATTCTCTGTGATTTTTTAGAAATCCAGCATTTGGATTTCCTTAACAGTGGTATTCTTTAATTTTCTGAATGATTGATTTCTGCTTCTATCTTTGTGTTCAGACTCTTCAGAGAGTTCCACCTGTCTGATTTTACTCACTTCTCTTTTCCTCCTTTACGCTTCTCTTTCTGTGACTTTGTCTTGCCTTGATGGTTTTCCTTTTTTGGACTTGCTTGATGGACTTGGTTTTCTTTGCTCTTTTTCCAGTGTTTGAGAAGATCTGTATCCTTCTTGTGACTCTGTCAGCTAAAAAGTCCTCAAAAGCATTGTGTAGGTATCTCTGGGTGTCTGAATCGAGACTGAAATTTTTTTTTTTTTTTTTTGAGACAGAATCTTGCTCTGTTGCCCAGGCTGGAGTGCAGTGGTGCAATCTCGGCTCACTGCAACCTCTGCCGCCCGGGTTCAAGTGAGTGTCCTGCCTCAGCCTCCCAAGTAGCTGGGATGACAGGTTCCTGACACTGTGCCTGGCTAATTTTTGTAGTTTTAGTAGAGACGGGGTTTCACCATCTTGGCCAGGCTGGTCTTGAACTCCTGACCTCATGATCTACCTGCCTTGGCCTCCCAAAGTGCTGGGATTACAGGCATGAGCCACCATGCCATCCTAATTTTTGTACTTTTAGTAGAGACCAGGTTTCACCATGTTGGCCAGGCTGGTCTCAAACTCCTGACCTCAGGTGACCCACCTGCCTTGGCCTCCCAGAGTGCTGGGATTGCAGGTGTCAGCCACTGTGCCTGGCCGAAAAAAA
The DNA here is from genome assembly GCA_963573385.1 of Cacajao melanocephalus. Classification (NCBI taxonomy): domain Eukaryota; kingdom Metazoa; phylum Chordata; class Mammalia; order Primates; family Pitheciidae; genus Cacajao; species Cacajao melanocephalus. Next base: position 49,294 of record CAUYLG010046213.1, read on the forward strand.
ATTGTTTACAGTCTTTTATTTGAAGGAGTTACAATAGATTTTTATTTCTTAGTCTCTCTTCCTTTTCCTTCTCTTTGTTAAAATAAGTTGAACTCGAACCACTTGAATGCCCTGAATCTACTGTCTCTTCTTTTCCCTTCTGTTTTTTTAAATTTGTGTCGGTCTCAAACTCCTGGGCTCAATCAGTCCTCCTCCCTCAGCCTCCCAAAGTGCTGAGATTACAGGCCTGAGCCACCCCACCCAGCCTTCTTTCAATTAGTAGTCTAATCTGGAATTATTTTTATCACTATATTTTTGGTTTTTTATTTACTTTCATTTTTAAAATTTTTATTATTTATTGAGATGGCGTCTCACTGTGTCACCAGGCTGGAGTGCAGTAGCACGACGTCAGCTCACTGCAGCCTCGGCCTCCTGGGCTCAAGCGATGCACCTGCTTCAGCCTCCCAAAGTATTGAGATTATAGGCATGAGTCATCGAACCTGGCCCATTTTTTGTTATCCATTCATTCATTATCTTGAGACAGAGTCTCGCTCTGTCACCCAGGCTGGAGCACAGTGGTGTGATCTCGCCTCACTGCAACCTTTGCCTCTAGGGATCAACTGATTCTCATGCCTCAGCATCCCTAGTAGCTGGGATTACAGGTGTGAGCCACGACACCAGGCTAATTTTTGTATTTGTAGTAGAGACAGGGTTTCGTCATGTCGGCTAGGCTGGTCTCAAACTCCTGACCGCAGGTGATCTGCCTGCCTCAGCCTGCACTATTTTTCGATTTTTAAATGACATATTATAGATGTTGCCTTTGGAGTTTTTTTAACCTTTTCATCAACAGCACATCCTGACTTCCCATGGTTTCTGCTCAGCAGCTCAGATCACTGACCCCATGACCGCATCACTTGCCCCTCTCCTCCTGGCCATTGGATAAATTGTTTTGATGGTTGGGAGGTGGAGAGTGCATCCTCCTGCCCGTGCACCCTCAGTGCTGCCCTAGCTGGCCCTCCGCAGTCCGCTCCTCATCCCCAGCGATTGCACCTGCTGAGTGCATCCCCAAAAGGACCCCCTGCATGAAGGTCACGGCAAGTCTGAATTCCTGCTGGGGAGCTTGCAACACCTTATTTCTGAAGCCAGCCCTGCCCTACCTCTGAAACCTCAGTCCTGATAACCGGAGCTCTGCAATGTCCAGGTTCCAACTGTCCCGCACCCAGCGATCTGGGGACAGGCTCATCTTGTTCCTACCTCAGGCCTTTGCACGAGCAGTTGCAACCACATGGAATGCACTCAGAGGACTGGCCCTCCACACGGCTGGCTCACTGTTGATGTGCCTGCCCTAAGTCAAATGTTACCTTCTCAAACAGGCTTCTGAGACCAAACCCAGTCCCCCGAACTGCACCCACACAGACCTGCACTGTTACTAGGACGCTGCTGTGGGCTCATTGATCATCTCTCCTTCCTCTCTCTCACAGTCACTCCCTGAGGCTGAGTCTGCTCAGCTGCCACCTGCCTTCCACTTACTAGATCTTCCTGGACGCTGGGGGTTATTTCTTACAGATTTTCTGTTGCTTTGTATCTTTCTCCCTCCCTCCCTTCCTTCCTTCTCTCTTCCTTTTCCTTTTTTCTCTGTTTCTTTCTCTCCTTTTTCTTTCTTCCTCTTTTCTTTATCTTTTTCTTTCTCTTTTTTTCTTTCTTTCCCTTCCTTCCTTCTCTCCTTCTCTCTTCCTTTTCCTTCTTTCTGTTTCTTTCTCCTTTTTCTTTCTTCCCTTCTCTTTTCTTTCTTTTCTTTTTCCTTCCTTCCTTCTCTTCCCTTTCTTTTCCTTCCTTTCTCTTTCCTTTTTCTTTCTTTCCTCCCTCCCTCCCTCCCTTTCTTCCTTCCTTCCTCCCCTCCTTCCTTCCTTTTTTCTTCTTTCCCTCCCTCTCTCTCCTCCTTTCCTTCCTTTCTTCTTCCCTCCTTCCCTCTCTTCTTCCTTCCCTTTTCTTTGATTTGCTTCCCTCCTTCCCCCCTCCCTTCCTTCATTCTCTTCCTCCTCTCTTTCCTTCTTCCTCCATTCCTATTCCTGTTGGTGTCTTCATAGCTAGAGCGGGGAGGGCTTATACAAAATTTCATTGAGAATGGCTGATCACATGCCATTTTAAATCTCTGAGAATTCAGTTATGAAACCGCCTTCCACTGTTTCTTTTTAACAAGCAAACAAGCAATTCTCTTTTTAAGAAAACCTTTTTATTTTTTTAATACTGCTCCTTGTGGAACAGGACTAACTCATAGGCAGTGCACCCACCATCAGCTGCAATTCACTTTTTTCAACAGCTTTAATTTAAAGAGATATAATTCACTAATGTAAAATCGACCTAGTAGGCCAGGCGCGGTGGCTCACGCCTGTAATCCCAGCACTTTGGGAAGCCAAGGTGGATGAATCACTAGATCCAGGAGTTTGAGACCAGCCTGTCCAGCATGGCAAAACCCATGTCTCCACTAAAAATACAAAAGTTAATCGGGCATGGTGGCACACACCTGTAGTCCCAGCTACTTGTGAGGCTGAGGCAGGAGAATCACTTGAACCTGGGAGGCTGAGGTTGCAGTGAGCCGAGATCATGCCACTGCACTCCAGCCTGGGTGACAGAGCAAGACTCTGTCTCAAAAAAAAAAAAGAAGAAGAAGAAACAATTGACCCAGTGCAATTCACAGGCATTTTGTGCTTTCACAATGTTGCACAACGGCCATGTCTGTGTGGCTGCAGAACACTTTCATCACCCCAAAAGAGACACTGTTCCGATCAGCAGTCACTCCCCATTTCACCCCCGGCAGGCCCTGGAAAGCACTGCTCTACTTTCTGTCTTTATGTTTCCCTATCCTTGACATTCCAGATGAATGGAATCAGAGTATTTTCAAAGTTCATCGACGTTGCCGCCTGTGTCAGGGCTTCACTCCTTTTCATAGCTGCATAGTATTCCATTGTACAGATGTACCATGTTCTCTTTATCTGTTCATCCATTGATGGACGCTTGGGTTATTCCTGCCTTTTAGCCCTTAGGAAGATGCCATTCTCCAGCGATGAACTCTTGTCTTTCCACCAGGAGGAACACTATGGAAAGTCCACTTTGTGACCCCAGTGTTCCAGCCAGAGGGAGCCGGTGCCTGCTATGGAAGAAAGATCTGCCCGTGCTCTGGGGAAGAAGTAGTCCACCATGATCCACCTTTGCTCTTTGACCTCTCAAGAGACCCTTCTGAGGCCCACGTCCTCACGCCAGCCTCAGAGCCCTTGTTCTATGAAGTGGTGGAACGAGTCCAGCAGGCTGTGCAGGAGCACCAGCAGACACTCAGCCCGGTTCCTCTGCAGCTGGACAGGCTGGGCAACCTCTGGAGACCGTGGCTGCAGCCGTGCTGTGGCCCGTTCCCCCTCTGCTGGTGCCTCAGGGAAGATGACCCACAATAAAGGTCTGCAATGAAAAGCTGGAGCCCCGATTCCTAATTTCATCACTCAAATGGAAACAAACCAGCTGCACATGCTGGCTGTCATTCCAGAACTTTAGGCCATTGCCGGAGGATCACTTGAGGCCAGGAGTTCAAAACCAACATGATGAAACTCTAGCTCCACAAAAACAAAAATAAAAAAATTAGCAGGCATGGTGGCACATGCCTGTAGTCCTAGCTACTCAGGAGGCTAAGGCAGGAGGATCATTTGAGCACAGGAGTTGGAGGCTGCACTGAGCTATGATCACACCACTGCACCCCAGCCTGGGCAACAGAGCAAGAGCCTGTCTCAAAAAAGAAAGAAAACAAAAAATGAAACAAACTTTAGCATCATGTTAAGGCATCTACTTGCATAAGGATGAATAGGTTCTCCCTATCAAAAAACAAAAAGGCAAGAATAAGAGAAGTGAGCAATAAATATTGGCCAGGCACACTGGCTCATGCCTATAATCCCAGTACTTTGGGAGGCAGAGGTGTGCGGATCACTCGAGGTCAGGGGTTCAAGACCAGCCTGCAACATGGTGAAACCCTGTCTCTATAAAAAAAAAAAAATACCCAGGCATGGTGGTGGGTGCCTGTAATGCCAGCTACTCAGAAGGCTGAGACAGGAGAATTGTGTGAAGCTGGGAAGCAGAGGCTGCAGTGAGCTGAGATCGCACCACTGCACTCCAGCCTGGGTGACAGAGCAAGACTCCGTCTCACCAAAAAAATTTAAAAATAAATAAATAGATAAACATTAATAATGCACCAGTGAATGGTCACTCAGGCGCCCAAACTGGAGACGCAAAGTATCTCCTGGATGGAGGAGGATTCCATCAGTGGACCCCAGCTCTGTCTGGAAGAGGCTGCCTCGTAGCCCTAAACAGTACAAGTTCCAGAGGAGATGTCTCTGTGACCTACAGATTTGCACATGAACAGAAGATAGGCCCTAAAGATAAAACCTGGCACTGATGTGGCTTTGTGGTGCCCATTTCTAGTGTCGTTTATCATTTCCAAGCACAAGCATGAACTGGGCTTCCCGCTGGAACTGTTTTCAAGTGGTTTTCCTTTGTGGCAAATGCCCCAGGTGATTGGGGAAAACTCGAGATTTGGAAGCTGTGCTGTACAGGCAGGATTCTTCCCAGCTCTGAGCTGCAAGGTCACTGCAGAATCAGGCTGTGCCTTTATATGTCTGGGCTGCTAGAAAAAAATACCATAAACTGGGTATCAGCAAGTATATTCATTTCTTGCAGTTCCAGAGGCTGGATGTCCAAGACCAGGGCATGGCAGAATCTGTGTCTGGGGAGAAACTGTTTCTCGGTTCACAGCTGCCACCTTCTTCCCATGTCCTCAGACGGTCATCCTTCTGTGCCTGTGTCCTCATCTCCAATTCTTATTTTTTTTTCTTTTTTGAGACAGAGTCTTGCTCTGTCGTCCAGGCTGGAGTGCAATGGCTCGATCTTGGCTCACTGCAACCTCCATTTCAGGTTCAAGGAATTCTCCTGTCTCAGCCTCCCAAGTAGCTGGGATTACAAGCGTGTGCCACCACACCCGCAATAATTTTTGTATTTTTTAGTAGAGGCGGGTTTTCAGCAGTTGGCCAGGCTGGTCTGGAACTTCTGACCTCAAGTGATCTGCCCACCTCGGCCTCCGAAAGTGCTGGGATTACAGGTGTGAGCCACTGTGCTGGCCCTAATCTCCTCTTCTTATAACGATCCCACTCCTATTGGAATAGGGCCCACTCTTGTGACCTCATTTTAATAAAGACAAATAGAAACCTTATTCCCGTGAACTTGAGGGCAACACAATTCAGTCCCCAGCACATTCTCTCCTGGGAGTCAGGAGGTCTTTCCAATAGTTCTTTCACATCCACATTCAAGCATCAGGTACCTCCTCCACTCTTCCAAGCCTAGGCATGTGACGAGGCATGCCCCACCTTGTCACCACCTCAAGAACGTGTCCTCAAATTATTCAATCCACATCAGCCTCCAGAATTCAGGCTGTCCATAGAGATCAAAAATGTCAAATCCATCTCCGGCCAATTCTTTTGGGTAGAGAAAGAAATAAATACTAGGCCAGGTGCGATGGTTCACATCTGTAGTCCTAGCACTTTAGGACACCAAGATGGCTTGAGGCCAGGAGATTCAGACCAACTGGGGTGACATAGCGAGACCCTGCCTCCACATAAAATTTAAATAATTATGTGTGGTGGCATGTGCCTGTAGTCCCACCTATTTGGGAGGCTAAGGAGGGGAGGATCACTTGAGCCTTTGGCCTCTCAAGGTGTTCAAGGCTGCACTGAAATATGATTGTGCCACTACACTCTAGCCTGGGTGACAGGGTGAGACCTTGTCTCTAAAAAGAAAGGAAGGAAAAAATGGCAGGAAGGGAGGAAAAAAGAAGGAAGGGTGGAAGAGAGAATGAGGAAAGAAGCAAAAAGAAAAAGGGAGGGAGGGATGGCAGGAGGGAAGCAGTGAACCCCTATGGCTTTCCCCATAGCCATGGTTATGGAACAAGGCCAGCACTTTGGGTCAGCTGTGCTGGATGTCCCTGGCCCAGAGAGTCACCTTTAAGTTCATCATCCCATCCCAGGGGAGTGTGGGACAGCTCCTTCATTTATGAAAATCCTAACTCAGTATATTTAAGGAGGGGCTTCTGATTCTACGTTTTCAACACAAACCTTCACCCTGCCTCTGCGGCCTTACTGATTCCATTTGGGAAAGATAGAGAACTGAGTTGCAAAGGAAAAACAAAATGGCATAATTGTTGGAGGCAGAATAATGATGAGGAGGACTGGACAGGCCTCTCACCTATACACCCAATAAGGAGTCTTGTGGCTGGTCAGGCACAGTGGCTCACCTGTGATCCCAGTACTTTGGGAGGCCAAAGTAGGAGGGCTGCTTGAGGCCAAGAGTTTGAGACCAACCTAGGCAACATAGTGGGATCCAGTCTCTACCAAAAAAATAAATTAACAAAAATTTGTTAGCGGTGGTGTACACCTGTAGTTCCACTTCCTTGAGAGGCTGTGACAGCCTCACCCTTGACAGCCTCAGCCTTGGAAGGAGAATGTACTGTTATTTTGAAGGCTACGGAATTATTTTGCCCCTGCCCAGTGGAAGAGGAACTAAGCATCCCCCTTTGAGGGAAAGTGGGTCACCTGGGTTGTAGGCAGAGATGTGATATTGTTTTGTAAGCTAGCATTTCCTACAAAATATGAATTTATACTTTGAGCAGATCTTGCGTTTTCTGTGGGATGAGGTAAGACATGAAGGGGCTTGAGAGTATCAGTGACTAGAGGTCAAGAGAGTTAAAGACAAAAACAAGGCTCACTGCAGCCTCAACTCTCAGCCTTGACCGTTCTAGAGGTCGAAAGAGTTCAAAACAAAACAAAACAAAACAAACAAAAAAGGGGCTCCAATAGGACAAAAAGAGATTACCTGAGAGAGTCATGAGCAAAAATGCATCATTCAAAAACAAAACAGTGAGTCACAGAAGAGATGGGGAGGCGTCCAGCACATGGTGGTTAATCAAAAGGAGTAATTATAGCAGCAGTCTGATGAATGGAACAAAGATAAAAATAGCAACTGGAATTTAGCTGGGATAGTGGTGCCACCTGTAGTCCCAGCTCCTCGGAGGCTGAGGCAGAGGTTACACTGAGCTGAGATCGCACCACTGCACTCAGCACTGCACTCCAGCCTGGGCAACAGAGTGAGACCCTATCTCAAAATAATAATAATAATAGTAATAAAAGAAAAAACAAAGGGTCCGTTTAGCGTTCCCCACCCCAGACTTAGAGCACAAGTACAGCATCCTGAACAGACATTTCAAACACCAAGCTTTGAGAAACTGAAATCGCAGCTTGATTGTGCTGGGCAGGTCCCCTTTTTTCTTCCTAACAAAAAGAAAAGGGGCTCCCCGTGCTCAAGCATAACTGGGGTTTTTTACAATTTTTATTTATTGAGAGGGATTGTCACTCTGTCGCCCAGGCTGCAGTGCAATGGTGTGATCTGAGCTCACTGTAACCTCGGCGTCCTGGGTTGAAGCGATTTTCCGGCCTCAGTCTCCCGAGTAGCTTGGATTACAGGCATGCGCCACCATGCCCAGGTAATTTTCCTATTTTTAGTACAGACGGGGTTTCGCCATGTTGACCAGGCTGGTCTCGAACTCCTGATCTCAGATGATCCAGTCATCTAGGCCTCCCAAAGTGCTAGGATTCCAGGCGGGAGCCAACGCGCCCGGGCAATCCTAACTGGGTTTAATCAGCTCCTCCTTAGCCCCGGCCTCCCCCGGTGACGACCTGGGAAAACCTGTTTCCACGCTCAGGTCCCGGAGGCTCAGAGAGCCCGGAGGTGACGCGGATGAAGGAGGGGCGGGCGCACAGCCCAGATTCCGCAGCTGCGAGGGCGAGGCCTTGGCAGTCGCGGAGCCCGGGCGCGGAGTGCTCGGGGCCAGGTCCTTAGCTTCGGGGCAGCGCTCGGCCATGCGATCCGCCGCGCGGAGGGGACGCGCCGCGCCCGCCGCCAGGTGCCAGGGACCCAGGGACGCGGACCACACGAAGGCCTAGGGTGGGACCCTGGGGAGGGGGTCGCAGACACGGGGAGGGGTGCCCCGGGCGAGTCCGGCGCCTGAGAGTCCACAAAATGTAGCTGGAGGCGCGTTGGGTGCCCCGGACAGACGCAACACACCAGAGCGCAGGGGTAGGGGCGACTGCAGGGACGAGGGGACCTGGAGGAGACTGAATGGAAGGGAAGGTGGAAGGGCAGGGAAATAGACGAAACGAGGAAGGGAAGGAAAGGCGGAGGAAGGGAAGGGAAGGCGGAAGGAGCGGAAGCTGCGTGGGTCACGCCCTGCTGAGTCTTCCGCCCTCCACCCACAGCTACACTGCGACCCGGATTCGCCTTTCCACGGCTCCCTAAGACCCGACTCAAACCGCCCCCTTAAGACGTGCCCCCGAACTGCGCCCCCCGTCCGCCCCCTAAGACGCGCCTTATCTCTTCCCAAGGCTCCATCCCCCAACGCGCAGCCTTGCCCGCCCCACTTCTTAAGACGCGCCCCTCCCGCCCCCCCGGCTGGGTGCCCTGTAGCACGGCCGTGTGTCCGGGACCCACCAGGACGCGCCCCGTCCGTCCGCAACGCCCCGTCGTCCCTAGTACAGCTGTGTCCCCTGCAACACGCTCGGGAAGACACGCCCGTTCCCTCCCTGTGGGCTTCATTGGCCGCCCCCCAACCCCCCCGTCACCCCGTAAGACGCCCCTGTCCCGTCCCCATCTCCAGCAGAAGAGCGGCTGTTACTTCCCTCTGGCCACGCCCCGTCCGGCCCCTGGCCCAGTCCCACCTCCACGTCGCCACCCCTACCACGGCCACGCCCCGCTGCGCTTCCTAAGACGCGCCCGGTCCTGCCTTCCCGGCTCCATTCGCGCCCAGGTGTCACCGGGAGAGCGTCGTGACTATACCTGGTCCAGGTTCTTGGGGTTTTGAACAAAGAATTGGACAAAATGAAGCAACAAAAGAAGGAAAGCAGGGATTTATTGAAAACGAAAGCAGCGGCCCAGGGGTTCCCATACAGAATCTTCTAGGGCCCAAATAACCCCTAGACGTCTCCCATTGGCCACCTCATACTCACCCCACGTCACTGAAGTGTTGGCCCGCGATCGGTCTGATGCATTGCAGACAGCCAGAGGCTGGAATGAAGTTACAAAGGTCACACTCCTGTGCAAACATGTCATTGGTTGCACAAAGCAACTCATCAGAGGCTTAGGGTGAAGTCGCGAAGTTGCAGATGAAGACTGGACTCGAATCAGTCTGATTTGTTGCAGACACCACTTTCCCATCTGCCCAGGAGAAAAGTTCAAAGGGAGTAGCCTCTGCTCCCCTTGTTACCTAGGCGTGGAAAATTAGGATTTTCCTGCTGGGCGAGGTGGCTCATGCCTTTAATCCCAGCACTTTGGGAGGCTGAGGCAGGTGGATCACCTGAGGTCAGGAGTTCGAGACCAGCCTGGCCAATATGGTGAAATCCCTAAAGAAAACAATTAGCCGGGCCTCTACTAAATATACAAAAAAATTAGCCGGGCATGGTGGCGCGTGTCTGTAATCCCAACTACTCCAGAGGCTGAGACAGGAGAATCGCTTGAACCTAGGAGGCCGAGGTTGCAGTGAGCCGACATCACGTCATTGAACTGCAGCCTGGGTGACAGAGCGAGACTCCGTCTCATAAATAAATACAAACAAAAAAGGAAAGTTAGGCTTTTCCTTTCAATTTAGTTCTAGCAAGTCGGCGTGAAAGCCTTAGGTTCCCTGCCTCCAGACGCGATTCTCCTGCCTCCCTCTCGCCACCCTCCAAGACATGTCTCATCCTGTTCCCTTCTGCAGCCACTGCCCTAATGGTCACACTGCATCCCTCCTCCTGGCCTTATTCCTCCTCTGCCCCCGCAGTAAAGCCCTGTAGTCCCAAACACCCTGAGACACACCCCTCGTTTGCGGTCTCCCTGGAGAGCACGGCCATGATCCCCCAACACTAAGACACGACCCATCTGCCTGGTGCTCCCCACTCTAAGACGCAACCCCTCCCGCCGCCAGGCTTGCCCTTGTGCTCCCCGGAGCGCAACTCAGATGCCCACACTGTCCGACTGCTGTCGCTCCAGGGCACAGCCCGGGAACCAGCGCCCTGCTGGGGTCCTGGACATGCTGGAGATCCCAGCCTGGAACGAGCGAGCCACATCCCATCGCGCGTCTCTAGGCTCCCCTAGAGCTGGAGCAGCGCAACACTGAAGGAGCCAGGAGCTGGGAGGAGGCTGCAGGGCCTGTGTCCCTGACGGCCTTGAGCCAAGAGAGCCCAGGATCTCCTTTCCACACGGATGCTGGCCTGCCCCTGGCCCTCATTGGTGGCAACTCCTTTCCAAGGCGCCCTTCAAATCTTGCAGTTACAGGCCGCTGGCGCTGGCTCACGCCTGTAACCCCAGCTCATTAGGTTATAAAGTAAGGATGAGTATTTCCATGAGCTGAGCAGAGGAGCTTGGCTCTGTAGGCAAGAAAGAGCCGAAGAAAGCAGAAATAAAGAGTTAAAACCTGGGCAACATAGTGAGAGCCCACCTCTAAAAAAAAAACTAGTCAGGCATAGTGGTGTGCACTACATCTTGTGGTCCCAGCTTCCGGAAGCTGAGGTGGGAGGATTGATTCAAGCAGTTCAGAATCAGGCAGAGGTTGCAGTAAGCCATGATCACGCTGCTACACTCCAGCCTGGGCAACACAGCAAGACCCCACCTCAAAAAAAGATAAAAAAAGAATAATAAAGCAGATTGGCTGTTTCAAAGTTACTTTTCTTACAGGGTTAAAGCACAGGAGACTTTCTTAGCTCAGGTGAACTAGGCATCTTCTTTTTCCTTGCTGGAATCTTCTGCTTTTTGGAAAACTGGCCTGTTTCCTCGCTCAGCTTGATGATGTGGCAGCCAGCACAAGTGACAGCATTCCAGTTTGTTCTGGTCTGTATGGTCTAGTGTGGCAGCCAGGTCGCACGAACGCAGGCCTCCGTGACAACTGTTTCAGCACTGACGGAGTGGTGAAGTTACATATTAAAAGCGGAAAGAGCCAGCGTCCGTATACAAAGGCTGAGGTGTAACAAAAGCCCACCAAGAGTTCCGCCCAGGCCTCTCCTGGGCCTTGAAGCATGACAAGAGAACGAAGGAATTCTTACCAGGACCTGTTCAGGATGAAGCAAGTTTTATTGTTTAATCCCCAGACCCTCACAAACAAGCTTTACTGGGGACTAAAGGAGCCAAGATAAGGGTAAGCACCCCACATCTGGGCCCATTGAGATTAAATCAATTCACTGAGGCTCCAGAGAAAGGTCCTCAGGACTCAGACATTAGTTACAGATTAGAAGAAGTTAACCACGATGTCTTTAGCTAAATGCAAACTTACACTTAGACATACAGCTTAGAAGGATACGAGCTCTGGAAAGCTTTGTAATTTTGAGTTGGTCTGGTGATAATTTCCAGGCCTTCCTCCTATAACTGGTTACAGAAATAAAAACTCTCCTCTTTCCCCGTTCATCTGCATCTCATTATTGGGCCGCAGGAATAAGCAGCCTGACCGTCGGTTTGGTTCAGGGACACTGGTTCAGGCCAAGACAATAACCTCCCATGAAGTTTCATGTCTTAATTTGGTGGTAGAAACTTCGCCTTCTCAGCGAGCTGCCTTGAACTGCCCCCTTCCTGTGACAAATGGTAAACAGTCATTTCTGTGTTTCGCTTTTCTCTCCAGGGACTGCTTGGCGGTGCTACTGCTTGTGTGCTTGCTTCTGAAGACCTGTGAACCGAAAGCTGCAAATGCCTTTAAACCAAATATCCTACTGATCATGGCGGACGATCTGGGCATTGGGGATCTCGGTTGCTATGGGAACAAAACGCTGAGGTGCAGTTGGTTATTGTTATTGGTGATGATGTCATGCTGTTTGACTGAATGGTGCATTTAAAACCTGCCTGAAGAAATTAGGAAACTCCTTAGGGCCTCAGAACCCAACCCCATAAAAATTATTTACCAGCAGGTAAAAGGGCCCTTTTAATCGACACAGAACTGCCGAGTGGGTGAGTGTATTGTTACCACAAAATGGGTAGCTTAAAACAACAGGAATTTGTTCTCGCAGGTCTGCAGACCAGAAGTCTTAAATCCAGGTGCGGGCAGGGCCGGGCTCCCTCTGGGTGTTCTAGGGGAGGCTCCTCCCCGCCTCTCCCAGCTCCGGGGGCCTCCAGGCGTCCCTGGGCTTGTGGCTCCATCGCCCACTCCAGTCTGCCTCGGTCTCCACGCGGCCTCCTTCTCTGTCTGTGTCCTAATCTCATCTGATAAGGACACGGGTCATTGCAGCAAGGCCCGCCTGCGGTAAACATCTTCTCTTCGTTATGTTTGCAAACACTCTGTTGTGGGCCGAACTCTGGCCTCCTCCAAATGTGTAGGTTGAAGCCGGATGGGGTGTGACAGTATTCAGAGATGGGGTCTTTGTAGAGTTAATTAAGTTAAACCGAGGTCCTTAGGGCGAGCCCTAATCCGATATGGGTGACTAAAAGAGGAGATTAAGACCCAGATAGAGCTCCCTGAGCGGCTCTAGGGGAGGACCCTTCCCTGTCTCCCAGCTACTGGGGGCTCCAGCTGTCCCTGGGCCTGTGGCTGCATCACTCCAGTTTCTGCCTCCGCCCCCACGTGGCCTTCTTCTCTGTCTGCCTCTCCTCTTCTTTCTCTTAGAAGGACACTGGTCATTGCATTTACGGCCCTCTCTAAACCAGGAGGATCTCATCTCGGGATAATAGCACCTCCAAAGACAGTTTTCCTAAGCAAGGCCCCACACACAGGTTTGCGGGGTCAGCACGTGGACAGGTCGGTTCGCAGACCCCCATTCAGCCCACTGCCATGGCATGTGCAGACGCAGAGTGGCCTCTGTGCCAGCCCTCCCAGCAGCTTGAGTGGTGCTCACGTGCTTTCTGCCACGGGAGAAAAGCTGAGAAACCTCCTTATTCCATTTGGTGGGCTTTTCTCCTAGAAGGACCACCCAGAATGGAGGCTGCGTCTGCTTTTCAATAGCTGCCCACCTCAGGACCTGCCCCCACAGAGCAGTGGACATTGCAGTGCCTGCAGCAGTCTGCCCTGTGTGGGCCGGGCGTGGTGGCTCCTGCCTGTCATCCCAGCACTTCGGAAGACCAAGGTGAGGGATGACTTGAGCCCAGGAGTTCTAGACCAGCCTGGGCAACATGACGAAACCCTGTCTCTATGAAAAAT